>CM050166.1:352242360-352510522 GCA_027410445.1 Discoglossus pictus | reverse complement strand
AGCTTGGCATGTCCACAAAACTACTAGATAAAGAAAAGGTCACAGGTCACTGAAGTCCAGACATGATTGAACAGGATGAATGTTTTAGATGCATATGTTCCTTTTCTTCTTAGAATTCTTCAGGTCTTTTATCAGTCTCTCTGGAACGTGACCTTCTGGATGCTAAGCCAATGAAGGAGCTCAGCAGCAAGCGCCCACTTGTGCAAGCAAGTGTTCACAACAGGATGGTCCTTTTAAAGGTGAGGTGCCAGTTTGACAATTAATTACCATTTTTTTTTTTTTTTTTATGAAGGAGACTTTGTATTTATTATTTAGGAGCCAGGAATATTTTATAGGAGCCGAACAGGGCCCCTATGAGTTTTGAAGTAAGTATTTCATGGAGATGTAAAGAAAAGTACACATTTTTTTAGCCCAAACTCCTGGGAAATGTCAACCCCTGCTAATAGGTATGGTCTTCTGGAATAAGTCTTGTCCTGGAATGAATCTAAACGCTTGATACTTGCTGGGATACATTTCTATAGCCATAAACTAATATTGTAGCAAGAAGTGTAACTTGTTTTTTCTTTTGAAGGGTTATTCAGTAGGTGTTGACACAGAAGAAAACATAATCAAAAGAACTGCAAAGTATCATCAAGCTTGGTCTGAATTAAAGGAGGACTCTGGTCTTATGCAGTTAATCTATATTTTCTTTTGCAAGGTAAGACCCTGACAGCTTTTCATTTTATACTACTGAAAAGCAGACTAAGCAAAATGCACAATATAAAACAACCTTGTTTTGTTGGTTTGTTAGTTTTCTATACTGTCACTTTTGTCTCCCTAGTCTGATCCATTGGTATACCTAATGATTCCTTTTTATCCTGGTGGGAGCTTGAGTTCTGTGCAAGCCCAAAATAGTCTAAATGCACAAGTAAGTATTTGTTTTAATTCTTGAATTAGGTAGCTGTGATAACACAGGTTATGAAAGGTGATTCTGTTGACCAAATAACATCTAAGGCTATCAAAATGGGCATGTCATTGCTATTTGTAGTGTACGAGACATGAGGATGTACTGCAGAATCTTAAAGAACCAACTGTAACTAATTTTAATAGTATACACACAATCAAATACGAGTTTTACTTTTAAAACAGTATGCAGTTTAAAATTTATATTGTTCTTACTTTTTGAATGGGTGTTTTTTTCTCTGTCCCTGAAAATAAATTATTTGTTTTTCAGGAGATTGTGGATGTGATGAAAGGCGTTGTGCAAGGATTGCAGACTTTGCATGGTGCAGATATCGTTGTTGGGTCTCTGCATGAAAACAATATATTTGTTATAAATCGCAAGAAAGGAATTATTGGAGATTTTGACTTCACCAAAGATGCAGTAAGCCTATTGCGGTTTTAGTGGCTGTATGGATTATGTTATTTTGTATGGAATCTAGGAAATACCACATATCCACACACAAGTATTCTGAAGTCCTGCAAGGAGATTGGGTGAAGTGTGTAAGGGGTTTATGAATATAAGCAAATAAGTTTTATATTTGAATTCTATATCTTATATACTGTTATGCACTATAATAAAATGCATGATTGTTTCATTGAGCAGTGCACTTTTCATATCTGTTGTATACAGACATGTGGCTGTGATACCAACCTGAGATGAACAAGTCCATGCACTCTGGTTATTTGGGTTTTAGGACTTGGTATAATTTGACAGCCACGGATTTTAAAGTTTACAATAGTTTCTTAAAAGACCGATGACACTACATATTTAAACTGAATTTTTAAGAACTAGTCCAGTTAGAAATAAAACATTTCAAGCGTAGGATATTAAATTTTAGATACAATTTAAAATCCTATCGTTATACAAGGTCCTCTACATGTTCATAAAGCAGCTAATTAATGGCAGCATCGGTGCAGACATAGCTAATCGGTGTATTTTTTATTTTCTAAAACATGTTGCGCATTGTGTATTTCTGCAAAAAACATAAAATAAATGTGCTTTAACGCTTAGGAGCCAGACATGTATTTTTGGAGTATATTCATAGAAGTATATTTAAAGGATGACTCTGGGAGAAGCTTCACTTGTTTGGAAAGTATTTAACAAATGAACAATATTAGCAGCTGTAGTGTGAGGTATAAGCATAAAAGCATTTTTAGAAAATAGGATGAATATATAAGACTGCAAGTTTATAGGTGCTGCCATGACCATAATAATTTCAGTTGTTCAAGGCATTATTTCATGGTACAGAGCAGGAAAGCAGTTGAATCTGCCTATTTTTAAGCATAAGTGGGAAAGGAAGAATGGCTTGGAGTCTGCAATGCAATTTTTTTTTATATGCTATGTATGGTTCAAATTAGTCAGACATAGAACATAGAAGTCCACACACAAGTAGTCTTTTAAAAATAACATTTCCTCTAAAAACAGGGCACCACGGTGCAGACACAGGGCACACACAGGAGGAGGAGGATATCAAGTTTCCTCCTCCTCCTCCTCTTCCTCTTCCCAAAAAAAAAATTACATTAGTACAACATACATATAAACATGAAACAAAATAAAATAAACATAATATACATTGTACTTATCTCTCCGCGATGTCCCCGGCCTCCTCCTCTTCTGCCCCACCCTGGAACAATCCGCGCTCTAAAAACAAAACACTAACCGAGATCCACACTCTAGAACCTCCCCGACGCTAATGAGCCTCCTACAGAGTTTTCCAGTAGAAAATTATCATTGGCAGCTTCTAATTGGCTGAATTTGATAGACAGGGTTTTCAGCCAATCGGAAGGCGCCAATGTGTGAGCCAATCAGATTGGGATATAACTCATCCCACTCTGATTGGCTAATGCACCTGTCAATCTTTATGTAAACCAATCACAAGGCGCAGATACCTTCAGCCTATCGCAATGGGATACACCCCCACGGAGTGATTGGCTGAAGGCATTTGCGCCTTCTGATTGGCTGTTGTCAATGTCAATCAGTATTACAAAATATGGCAAAAGTTTTCAGTGCATTAACCAGAATGTGTACAGTATGTATGATCTGTACAATGGAAGAAAGGTTTGTGGGCTTGCATACACATTCCATATAGGTTTCTAAAGCAACATAAATGCATTGAATAACATGAAAACTTTTATTACCAAATGTTATGAATTTTTCCAAAGTGATATTTGAAACTGAATATAGACCTTGCTGTGTACATTAAGACACTGTCAAGGCCACACAGAGTGCCCATCTTTCATAGGAGAGGTTGGCAACCTTCAGAAGCTTGGGTCCAGTTGTTTTTTTTTTTTTTTTTTTTTCCTTTCTTTTTTTTCATTCAGTTGTTTGACTTTCCATGAGCATGTTGACTGCCGCACGCCAGGCACATCTGTCAGCCACTGGCCCTCTGAGCTCCATCAAGCTCATGTTCATAGCTTTAATGACCTCATCTACCCGCCTCTACCGTCCAATTCTTTGTGTGCCTTCAATCTTTCCCAGCATCAGTCTACTCTAGGGAATCCTGTCGTCTTATGAGATGACTAAAATATTTTAGCTTTAGCCTCTTTATCTTACCTTCCAGAGAACAATTTTGCTTGATTTTTTGAACTATTGCTTTATTTGATCTCCTTGCAGTCCAAAGGACTCAATGAGGTTTTTCTAGAACACATTTCAAATGCATCAATTTTACGGTGCTCCGCCTTCTTTATGCTCCAACTCTAGCATCTATATTTTTACTACTGAGAATACCATAGTTCTAACTAGGCAGACCTTTGTATTTTTTGTCTTTCATTACGCCTGCTTTGGCATGAAAGGTTCCATTTGGGATCCCCGATTTATTTATTTATTTATTTGTTTGTTTATTTTTTGAAGTGATCTTTTGATTTCATTCATTCTCTTTAGTTCACCAATTGTAGAATTTGTCCTTGTCTCTTCTTGCTATCCTCTGAAATTCTGCATTCAATTGGACAAATCTTTTCTCCACTAACATTTTTTCTTTCCTGGACTACTTTTTAAAGCCTTACCAGACAGCCAGTTTTAGCTTAGTTTTTTTCTTTTTGGTATATTCTTTGTTGACGTCTCTTGGATAATGTCGCAATCTTTGGTCCAAGGCATTCTATTTACCATGTCCAGCCCCTTTTTAAATATATTCTTTTATCTCCACTTCCTATTCATGAGGATATTATTTAGTTTAATTATGAACTTTGTAATAAGAAGCTCATGATCTTAGCTGCAGTCAGCTCCAGGTCTTGTTTTTGCTGACTGTATAGAGATTTTGCTACAAATGATATAGTCATACTTGGAGTCATATCTGAGGCTGTTAAAGATTTTGCTATGACCAGAAAATTATATTGTCAGATTTGTTTCACTTTGTACTTCAATGCAAAACTTGTTATTCCAGGTATCTTTTGGTTCCTTACTTTAGAATTCCAATCTCCTATGATGAGAGCAAAATATTTTAATGGTGTTTAGATCTATGAGGTTTTAACTGAGCACTGCTTTGGCCACCCTTTGATTGAGGCTACCGTATGTCTTCTGCAGGATTCTTGACCACAGTAGAAGATCAGGTGGTTGCGAGATTTGAAATGTCGCATTTGAGTTCACTAATTCCAGGGATATCAATGTTTAATTGTGTTCTCATGTTTTGACCACGTTCAGTTAGCATTGGTTCATAGTTCAGGCATCCCAGGTTTCTATGCTGAATTGATTTTTCCCCTCCAAACACATTCGCTTGATTAGACCTGGTGCTACTCATATTTTCCCTCTGCTCTTCCTATGTAATATGGTAGGCACCTTCTGACCTGAGGGGCTCATCTTCCAGGGCTATATCATTATGTCGCTGGTTGTGCCTATCCATAAGGGTTTCTTGGCAAATATTCTGGGATGGGTTGCCAGTTCCTTCTCCAGTGGACCACAATTTGTTGGACCTCTTTGCTGTGACCTGCCCATCTCTAATTTCTGCAAATCCCTCTGGAGGGAAAGTACATCATTTTTTGATTTACCGTATATACTTGAGTATAAGCCGAGTTTTTCAGCCCTTTTTTTAAGGCTAAAAAGGGCCCCCTCGGCTTATACTGATCATAACACCGCCTCATTTGAATTTGTTTCAAAATCAAAAAATCGGACAAAAACGTTTTAGTTTTTAAAAGGACAAATTTTAATTTTCTGAGGGCAACAGTACAGTCTATAGACTGGGAAAAGGAACTGGCAGGTGAAATTACAGAAAATAAATGAACCACATAAAAATATGTACTAAAAACATATATACTGTGTGTGTATGTATGTGTAGATAGATAGATATATCTCAATAGAAAAATAGAGAATACATTTAGCCTAATATACCACTGTAAGTCTTATTGTAATATTACTTCTACTCGTCCTACATAGTAATAAGTGAAATGATTAGAAAACAATAATCTAAAAAATTATTGTAACAAAGCGATGATATGCAGTGTGTGAGATTTTTACGTGATAGTATGAATGATTGTAAGTGGGAAAAAAATTAACTTTTATTCGTGTAGTGTTCAAATCAGGAACACTTAATATAGAATATGTGAGCCTAAACTATTTAAGCAAAAATCCTAAAAATAGTGCACTATTAGTTATGGAACTATAAATATTCTAAGAATAATATAAATGTTGTGAAGAAAAAATGCTACTTGAATAAATGTGTCTATTAAGAAGACACTAAGTGTACTCGTGATAACTAATACTCAAGTGTAGAAAAAATAACTAGCGGGAAGGAAACATATAATGGCTTGGTTAATCCTCTCAAGATATACATAAAATACACTGCTTATTACTAAGCATAACTGTTATTGTATAGAGGGTCAAATGCAGTGGATAATTAATATTTATATATATATATATATATATATATATATATATATATATATATATATATATATATAGCGCCAATCTGAATTGAGATCTTAATATTGATTGGTGGAGAAGAGGTGAACGCATCATGTGACGCACAAGGGTAGTTCCATTTTAAACCTGCTCAAACAGAGCACTAAGTACTCACAGCCATGATAGATAGATATATAGATGATATAGATCAGGGGTGTTAAACTCGGTCCTGGAGGGCCACACTTAGGCCTGGATTTGTGGATATCCTTGCTACAAGCAGGGGAGACTATTGCTTCTGCAGTCATCCTTACTGACTCACCTGTACACAGAAAGGAAATGCTCAAATCCAGGCCTGGGTGTGCCCCTCCAGGACAGAGTTTGATACCCCTGATATAGATAGTTAGTCTCAGATATGCTTTAAGTAACACAAAAACATAAGGTTAAAAAATACACTGGGTATGGATATTAGAAAAATTCCTTTGGTAACTCAATAAGAATAACATTAATAATTGTCACATACAAAATGCAATAATTAAACGTGGTAAAAGAAGAAATGGGGGTTGTGCAACGCCCCTCTTACCCACAGCACCTAGCCCGGAGGTACAGAGTAGGTGTTTGTGCCTTTTAATAGGCCAATATCTTCTTTATCCACTGGTCAATTGCGTGGTAAAGGTGATCCAAAAATTGTATATAAAGTTGGTTGAAAATCAATAGAAAATTTTTAAAGCTTTAAATAAGCCATTATTCCATCCCAGTATATGTGATATACAATTTGCATGAAGATTTTATTGCAACATGAGGCTAGGTGGATCTATCTTTTGAATTCCAAGGTCCCTGATGGGCTTAATGAGGGGTTTCACACCCTTTATTTATTTGTTATATATATATATATATATATATATATATATATATATAATCTAAGTGAGAGAGCGCTCTCTCGCGCTCTGTCTGTCTCTCTCGCGCTCTGTCTGTCTCTCTCGCGCTCTGTCTGTCTCTCTCGCGCTCTGTCTGTCTCTCTCGCGCTCTGTCTGTCTCTCTCGCGCTCTGTCTGTCTCTCTCGCGCTCTGTCTGTCTCTCTCGCGCTCTGTCTGTCTCTCTCGCGCTCTGTCTGTCTCTCTCGCGCTCTGTCTGTCTCTCTCGCGCTCTGTCTGTCTCTCTCGCGCTCTGTCTGTCTCTCTCGCGCTCTGTCTGTCTCTCGCGCGCTCTGTCTGTCTCTCGCGCGCTCTGTCTGTCTCTCGCGCGCTCTGTCTGTCTCTCGCGCGCTCTGTCTGTCTCTCGCGCGCTCTGTCTGTCTCTCTCGCGCTCTGTCTGTCTCTCTCGCGCTCTGTCTGTCTCTCTCGCGCTCTGTCTGTCTCTCTCGCGCTCTGTCTGTCTCTCTCGCGCTCTGTCTGTCTCTCTCGCGCTCTGTCTGTCTCTCTCGCGCTCTGTCTGTCTCTCGCGCGCTCTGTCTGTCTCTCGCGCGCTCTGTCTGTCTCTCGCGCGCTCTGTCTGTCTCTCGCGCGCTCTGTCTGTCTCTCGCGCGCTCTGTCTGTCTCTCGCGCGCTCTGTCTGTCTCTCGCGCGCTCTGTCTGTCTCTCGCGCGCTCTGTCTGTCTCTCGCGCGCTCTGTCTGTCTCTCGCGCGCTCTGTCTGTCTCTCGCGAGCTCTGTCTGTCTCTCGCGCGCTCTGTCTGTCTCTCGCGCGCTCTGTCTGTCTCTCGCGCGCTCTGACTGTCTCTCGCGCGCTCTGTCTGTCTCTCGCGCGCTCTGTCTGTCTCTCGCGCGCTCTGTCTGTCTCTCGCGCGCTCTGTCTGTCTCTCGCGCGCTCTGTCTGTCTCTCGCGCGCTCTGTCTGTCTCTCGCGCGCTCTGTCTGTCTCTCTCGCGCTCTGTCTGTCTCTCGCGCGCTCTGTCTGTCTCTCGCGCGCTCTGTCTGTCTCTTGCGCGCTCTGTCTGTCTCTCGCGCGCTCTGTCTGTCTCTCGCGCGCTCTGTCTGTCTCTCGCGCGCTCTGTCTGTCTCTCGCGCGCTCTGTCTGTCTCTCGCGCGCTCTGTCTGTCTCTCGCGCGCTCTGTCTGTCTCTCGCGCGCTCTGTCTGTCTCTCGCGCGCTCTGTCTGTCTCTCGCGCGCTCTGTCTGTCTCTCGCGCGCTCTGTCTGTCTCTCGCGCGCTCTGTCTGTCTCTCGCGCGCTCTGTCTGTCTCTCGCGCGCTCTGTCTGTCTCTCGCGCGCTCTGTCTGTCTCTCGCGCGCTCTGTCTGTCTCTCTGTCTGTCTCTCGCGCGCTCTGTCTGTCTCTCTGTCTGTCTCTCGCGCGCTCTGTCTGTCTCTCTGTCTGTCTCTCGCGCGCTCTGTCTGTCTCTCTGTCTGTCTCTCGCGCGCTCTGTCTGTCTCTCTGTCTGTCTCTCGCGCGCTTTGTCTGTCTCTCTGTCTGTCTCTCGCGCGCTTTGTCTGTCTGTCTGTCTCTCGCGCGCTCTGTCTGTCTCACACATATATTCTTATATCCACTCATCTCATATATGTAAATAAACATATGACTTATTAATGGTTTTAAAGATCAAGATGAGTAATAATCCATCATTTAAAGTTTTTAATTTCTGTTTTAGCCAACTAGATATTTATTTGCAAAAGAGTAAGACTAGTTGTATGTTTTTTTTTTTAATATTCCAATGGAAAGAAGACTAGGAAAGAAAATATTGCAACATTTAAATGTAAAATGGGTTACTGATAAACGAGTGACTAGGAAAAGGCAGATGACTTACATAAATACTTTTCTTCTCTATTGGTAATTAAGAATCTCCGGAACCTTTCATGTCCCAAAGAGTAGGGGCAGCACAATAAATCCTGAAGGTCATTAGCAGAGCGAGGAGGGTGGTTGGGGGAGTACTTTGAGACGAGCCGAAATAAAAGGAGGCTCACTGTTGAGGGCTTTCTACGATGGTGACAAGATTTCAAATTTTTATTCTGAAAGCTATGGAAAGCCAGTGGAGTGGCTTAGAGAGGTGCTGCAGACATTGAGCTTTGAGTAAGGTAGATGAGTCTAGTGTAAGCATTCATTATAGATTAGAGTAGCGATAGATGGCTGATGAGGAAGCCATCAAGGAGTGCGTTGCAGTAGTCAAGGCAAGATACAATGGGTTAATAATTTATTATTATGTTGTGTCTTGTGGAACTTACATATACTGGAGATGTAATTTAGGTGAAAATGACAACATTGTGTGTGAGGAAAGGGAGGGCAGGGTTCAGTAGATCCCCAAGACATTGTGGGAGTGATGATGGCATTGTCAACCGTGAGAGATCTTAGGGGAGTGGAAGTGGTTTTAGAGAGTGGGACGACAAGTAGCTCAATCTTTGACATTTTGAGTTGAGGGGCAGTTGGCAACTTGTTCTAGAAGAGAGGGGGATAGATCTGGTGAGCATAGGTAAATGGTGTGAAGTTCATAAAATGAGCATTGGAATTGGAGGGAGTGAACAGAGGGAATGCAGTGAAATGTGCAGGGAGAGGAAAGTAATAACGCTTACACGTACACCTGGCTTATCCCTAGATCTAGGTGTGTGACTGAAGTCAAAGCCACCATATGAGAGTGCCACAGAAGAGGCAGTATCTGATGGAGTCGGCCAGGTTTTTGTGAGTTGGAAATGTTATTGCAAAGAGACCTTGCATTTGATAGGGTGCAGGAGAAGAGCAAGGTAGATGGTTTGTGATAAGTGATGGGTATTAATTTATGGGTGTACTGGGTGTTTGCTGGCCTGGGATCTGAGTGTGACTGGTAGCAGGTGGAAATGATTCAGGGACTTGGAGATATATTTCCTAAACTAACAGCCAGCATAAGGAGCGAGAGTAGATGGGAGTGGCTCTTAAAGAAGCATTTCTGCTTTTGACCTTTTTTTATGAGGCAGGAGAGGAGCTTATGAGAACATAGGAGAAGAGAGCGGGGAAGGTGAGATGGTTATGTTGTGAAGGACATTACCGTGTATGGAGAGGCTGAGGAGAAGAGGTTATAAGCAACAGGAAAGTATGAGGAAATGTGACCGTGTGTAATCTAAAATTAATAATTAGGAATAGTTAGCAGTTGTTGCTGATTGATATGCAGGTGATTTGTAGAGCTCAAATTAATAATTCATTTTCTAGGTGTTAATTTTTGTCTAAGATAATAAACTTCAGTTTCCATTTAGCTGTTAATTGGCTTTGCTAAGCACGTCTTCTACTGTTGAGTCTGTCTTCCAGTTCATCAAGAGATGAACTGTGTGAAGTAAATTGGATGATAGCTGTGTTTTTAAATTGTCCCTTCATTTTGCATGCAGTAGAGGTGAAATTACATCTACAGTCAGGTCCATAAATATTGGGACATCGACACAATACTAATATCTTTGGCTCTATACACCACAATGGATTTGAAATTAAACTAACAAGATGTGCTTTAACTGCAGACTTTCAGCTTTAATTTGAGGGTATTTACTTACAAATCAGGTGAACGGTGTAGGAATTACAACAGTTTGTATATGTGCCTCCCACTTTTTAAGGGACCAAAAGTAATGGGACAATTGGCTGCTCAGCTGTTCCATGGCCAGGTGTGTGTTATTCCCTCATTATCCCATTTACAAAGAGCAGATACAAGCTCCAGTGTTCATTTCAAGTGTGCTATTTGCATTTGTTGCTGTTAACTCTCAATATGAGATCCAAAGAGCTGTCACTATCAGTGAAGCAAGCCATCATTAGGCTGAAAAAACAAAACCAACCCATCAGAGAGATAGCAAAAACATTAGGTGTGGCCTTATCAACTGTTTGGAACATCCTTAAAAAGAAAGAACGCACCGGTGAGCTCAGCAACACCAAAAGACCCGGAAGACTACGGAAAACAACTGTGTTGGATGACCGAAGAATTGTTTCCCTGGTGAAGAAAACACCCTTCACAACAGTTGGCCAGATCAAGAACACTCTCCAGGAGGTAGGTGTATGTGTGTCAAAGTCAACAATCAAGAGAAGACTTCACCAGAGTAAATACAGACGGTTCACTACAAGATGTAAACCATTGGTGAGCCTCAAAAACAGGAAGGTCAGATTAGAGTTTGCCAAACAACATCTAAAAAAACCTTCACAGTTCTGGAACAACATCCTATGGACAGATGAGACTAAGATCAACTTGTAACAGTGTGATGGGAAGAGAAGAGTATGGAGAAGGAAAAAACTGCTCATTATCCAAAGCATACCACCTCATCAGTGAAGCATGGTGGTGGTAGTGTCATGGCGTGGGCATGTATGGCTGCCAATGGAACTGGTTCTCTTGTATTTATTGATGATGTGACTGCTGACAAAAGCAGCAGGATGAATTCTGAAGTGTTTCGGGCAATATTATCTGCTCATATTCAGCCAAATGCTTCAGAACTCATTGGACGGCGCTGCACAGTGCAGATGGACATTGACCCGAAGCATACTGCAGAAGAAGGGAAAGAAGTGGAAAGTAATGCAATGGCCAAGTCAATCACCTGTCCTGAATCCGATTGAGCATGCATTTCACTTGCTGAAGACAAAACTGAAGGGAAAATGCCCCAAGAACAAGCAGGAACTGAAGACAGTTGCAATAGAGGTCTGGCAGAGCATCACCAGGGATGAAACCCAGCGTCTGGGGATGTCTATGCGTTCCAGACTTCAGGCTGTAATTGACTGCAAAGGATTTGCAACCAAGTATTAAAAAGTGAAAGTTTGATTTATGACTGTTAATCTTTCCCACTACTTTTGGTCCCTTAAAAAGTGGGAGGCACATATACAAAGTGATGTAATTCCTACATCGTTCACCTGATTTGGATGTAAATACCCTCAAATTAAAGCTGAAAGTCTGCAGGTAAAGCACATCTTGTTCGTTTCATTTCAAATCTATTGTGGTGGTGTATAGAGCCAAAAATATTAGTATTGTGTCGATGTCCCAATATTTATGGACCTGACTGTATTTCCTGTATCTTTTGTTTGGTACTGCAGTAGATTTGTTAACGTTGTTTTCCAGGGGCTCTTAGTGAGACAGTTTGGAGAGGCTTGTGCAATTACTCTTTAGGCTCTAAAGATTTCATTGACAAAAGTGGCACTAGCTTTTCCTGTGTAAGAATAATATTAGTGAAAGATATTAGATTTAAGTTTTTGTCTTTTCGTTGGCAATCAAAGTTATGTTTCAGGAGGCCTTCTGGTATTGATCGCACTAGGCTCCAGATATTTGTCAGTTTGTGCAGAGTTAGTACAAAAGTGCATACGGTATCTATTTGAGATATTGTACTATTTGAGATGTTGTATCTCCCACAGTATCATCCAATGTGTTTTGACCTCAGAAGATAGGAACAGGTAACAAACCGTGTGAAGCAATAAGTCGGTCCTGGCTGTACAGTCTTGTACAGTTGTATTAAGAGAATGTAAACTTAAATGTTGTTGGTCATGTTGTAGATGTGAGAGGAGAGAGAGAGAGAGATATAAAAATGCAGCTTAAGTGAGAGCTCATCTTCAAGGAGCTCAGGGAGGGGTGGCTGAGTTTACTACAATATTATAATTGGGAACAGTTCACAGTAAGAGTTTTTTTTGTCTAATAGCCATGTAGAAAGTATCAGCTGGTAGCATTAATTAAAGATATTGCTGTGGATGGATATCAATATGAAAGGCAAAGATTGATATCGCTTGAAAAATGTACCCCAATTAGACTGATGTAATTTTCGGATAAATATTACTGCAAAAGAAAAGGTAGCTTTGAGGTATATTGGATCCTTTATAGTGCAAAAGGGTGCTACAGAGATTAAATAAGTATATAAATCCTAAAGAGACAGATCTCGGTTACCCTCCTCATCCTCGACTCCCCATCCTCATCCTCGACTCCCCATCCTCATCCTCGACTCCCCATCCTCATCCTCGACTCCCCATCCTCATCCTCGACTCCCCATCCTCATCCTCGACCCCCCCCTCACTTACCTTCTTCTGCTCCTTGACCCGGTGACATCACATGCGCGCCAGCGCGCCACGTCATTAGCATATACCGGGTGCGCACTGGGCAAGTACATATAAGGAAATAGAAGTCTATGACCAAAAACTATTAGTTGCTTAAATATATTGCTTGTCATGACACATTATTCAGACTGTTTCTGGTACGTTGGTATTCTTTATTTGTATTACACCTCTATATTCATTGCTTAAAAATTGAGGGCAATTTTAGCTAGTGGAGCTCCCACACGAGCGCTATAAAACGTAACGCGTCTTAATTACGTCATCCGCAACGCGACTCCCACCTGTCACGGGTTTCACATAGTTTCATCAGGGGTTACCGAGACTCCCTGTCCTAGCCCTATTTAAAGGCTAAGGTGTTGCCTAGGCAACCGGAGAGACTATGGAGCATAAAATAAATAAGTCTCCTCTTATCGTGACCATATTGATATTACAGTGTAAGCAAATACAATTTTGCTAAGGTATAAATTAATCTATCAAATAAACATGAGATTATACCCAATCTATTAATGATTCTCATGTCATTATTTATATAAGTTTTGGTATTTAGGGGGTATATGTATGAGATATGGTTATAACCAGTTCCAAAGGGCATTATTAAAATAGATGATTATGAATATTACAAAAAAAAATCTTTAAGATTATAACGTTTACAACTGTATTGATAGCGACATAGATTGCTATACATGAAATATTAATACATGAAATATAAAAGTGGTTTACTAATACAAACATTTTTTTATTTATTTAAATTAAGATATTTTTAAAGTAGCATTGTTGCTTCAGCAAAGTACATCTTATGATTGTTACAATGATCTATTCATTTGAAGAAAATTTGCAAAATTATCTCTATAGTAAAACCTATATTGATGATATTTCTCTATTTACAGACTATTTACATTATTATGAACCCTTAATCTGTACTACAAACCTTAATATATATTGGCATAAGATAAGATGGAATACAGTTAGATAGGACAGCATGTCACCATGATCTGTTTGGGACATTCATGATAGAAATATTGTATATCATAGTAGTCCAAATGGATATCATGACATAAAATTCTAGTTGTAAGGTTATACAACAGGTTAAAAGTGAAGCCTTCATTAAGGCCTCATGGTTTCTTTGTTTGTAATGTGTAAATCGATCTGGCTTCTAGTTTTAACAATTTCTTATCAATGTCACATTTTCTTATGGGTTTCGTAATATGATCAATTGCAATAAATTGTAAAACACTTGCATTGCCTTGATGTATTTGGTTCACATGTTTGGAAATTGGGGTATCCTATTTTTTAATGCTAGATATGCTCAGAAATATGTCTTCTAAATTCTCTTATCATTTTCCCTACATATCTTAGGCCACAAAAACATGAAATAAAATCTATAACTCCCTCTGTTTTACAAGTAATCGGACTTATTTTACAAGTAAAATTCCTTGGTTCCATCTCATGATAGATTTTTTTTGATGGTTTTACAAATTTACATGCCTTGCATTGCCGGCATTTGTAACCAGCCAGTGGTCTGATTAAGCCAATTTAATTTACTGGAAGACTCCAGATGACTATGGGTCAGTAGATCTTTTCCTTTTTTTTTACCTATTTGTGATCTGTGGATAGTTGCCCAGATATGGTCTCAGATCTTCATCCTCTAAAAATGTTCCAATGCTTCTTGTAAATCTGTTTTAAGTTCCTATACATTTAACAAGGTTTTCTTCTGTGGTTATTTGATCTGATAACTGTTCTCTATCTTTTTGCTGTCATTTTTTATATGCCCTTTTTTTGGGGGGGGGGGGGGGGGGGGGAGTTTTATCTGTATAGCCAAGTTCCTTAAATCTACATTTGAAGTCTTTTTTGCTTCTTTTTCATAGTCATCTGTTGAGTGCAATTTCTTTTTAATCTCTGATATTGGCCAGTGGGAATACCGGCTAAAAGTGACTTTGGGTGATTGCTACAAATAGCCTTTTAAGGGCGGATAGTAGTCTGTTTTCTAAATATTTAATCCAACAGCAAATGGCAAGTGGTTTAGTTCAAGGTTTGTGTGACTTAAGCTCAAGATGAATTTGTTATGTACAGTTTGACATGCAAGTTCAGAAGAGTTCCAGGAAATAGGACAGATATTTTAAAGCTAAGGAATTACAGTGCCTTAAAGTTTAATTTATGCCCTTACCCACCTCAACATTTATCTGTATACCTTACGTCTACTATCTATTCTATCTTTCTAACTAACTATCTCTGTAATTATATATTCTGAAAAGCAAGTTATCTGAGATATTGAGATCTTCCAACTTTTGCAATAAAAACTTTATAGAATTGATATTTACCTATTCTTGCTTTTCTAGGAACAGAGAAGTTCTGTCAGTTCAGTTGGATATCCCT
This sequence comes from Discoglossus pictus, assembly GCA_027410445.1. Taxonomy (NCBI): domain Eukaryota; kingdom Metazoa; phylum Chordata; class Amphibia; order Anura; family Alytidae; genus Discoglossus; species Discoglossus pictus. Next base: position 352,495,389 of record CM050166.1, on the reverse strand, counting down.
ATCTAATCGCCCCTGAAATAAAATTAGGAAACCCGGTCTCCAAGTCCACAGACATTTATGCTTATGGATGCATACTCTTGCGGGTAAGTGATTTCTCAATATTCTTCAAGTATGTCCTAATAAATATTGAATGCATTCTTATTTTAAATTAGAGTATCAAGATGTAAATCTGTAGCTTTGTTAAAATTATTGCAGTAGTGGACAAACTGCACTTTCGAAGGCTCTCTGTGCGATTCCCTTCATGTTCTCTGGTATGGGAAATAATTTCCCTCTTCCAATATACAGAGCCCCTTTTATCCACCTTATGTTTGGAATGCTTTATAGTTGTATATTTCTTTTCTATGCATCCACAAAAATAGGTTAACAGGCACTTTTGGTGACTCTGCAGCCTTGGTAGCAATGTTTCAAATTACCGTATATACTTGAGTATAAGCCAAGTTTTTTTAGCCCTTTTTTTAAGGCTAAAAAGGGCCCCCTCGACTTATACTTGAGTCTCTCTACCCCCTGTGTCTCTCTAACCCCCCCATGTCTCTTTCCCTCCCCCCTTCTCATCCTCAACCCCCCCTCCTCATTCTAAACTCCTCCTCATTCTAAACCCCCCTAATGGGAGGATGGGGGGTTTGAGGAGGGAGGATGGGGCGGTTGAGAAGTTGAGGATGAAGATGAGGGGGGGAGGATGAAGATGAGGGGGGTTGAGGAGGAGATGAGGGGGGGTTGGGGAAGAGGGGGTTTGAGGAGGAGATGAGGGGTGGGGTTGGGGAAGAGGGGGTTTGAGGAGGAGATGAGGGGTGGGGTTGGGGAAGAGGGGGTTTGAGGAGGAGATGAGGGGTGGGGTTGGGGAAGAGGGGGTTTGAGGAGGAGATGAGGGGTGGGGTTGGGGAAGAGGGGGTTTGAGGAGGAGATGAGGGGGGTTGTTGGGGAAGAGGGGGTTTGAGGAGGAGATGAGGGGGGTGGTTGGGGAAGAGGGGGTTTGAGGAGGAGATGAGGGGGGTGGTTGGGGAAGAGGGGGTTTGAGGAGGAGATGTGGGGTGGGGTTGGGGAAGAGGGGGTTTGAGGAGGAGATGAGGGGTGGGGTTGGGGAAGAGGGGGTTTGAGGAGGAGATGAGGGGGGGTGGTTGGGGAAGAGGGGTTTTGAGGAGGAGATGAGGGGGGTTGTTGGGGAAGAGGGGGTTTGAGGAGGAGATGAGGGGGGGGGTTGGGGAAGAGGGGGTTTGAGGAGGAGATGAGGGGGGTGGTTGGGGAAGAGGGGGTTTGAGGAGGAGATGATGGGGGTGGTTGGGGAAGAGGGGGTTTGAGGAGGAGATGAGGGGGGTGGTTGGGGAAGAGGGGGTTTGAGGAGGAGATGAGGAGGGGGTTGGGGAAGAGGGGGTTTGAGGAGGAGATGAGGAGGGGGTTTGAGGAGTGGGGAGGGGGTTTGAGGAGTGGGGATGGGGATTAGGATGAGGAGGGTGGTGAGGGAGGGGGGAAGAGACACGGGAGAGAGAGGGGGGACACAGGGGGCAGCACATTTCCCACCCTCGGCTTATACTCGAGTCACTCATTTTACCCAGTATTTTGTGGTAAAATAGGTGCCTCAGCTTATACTCTGGTCGACTTATACTCGCGTATATACGGTAAGTCATAATATTCCCTGCACACAATCAGGTGATGCTTAAAATTATTATGCTGTTTTTTTTCCATTTTAATAAAAACATCTAAGAATATGGATGTGATGGAATGGGGTAAACTCTGACCGTGCACAGGGTTCCTTTCTAAACCACACCAGCTGGAGTAGATAGAAACGCCACAAACAGAATATGGAACTACAGTATTTAGAAAATCAACATAGTTCTACCACTAATGTCTTAACCAGAAGATGGGCAGAACATGTATAATGAAAATAAAATTTAAGACATTAGATCTGAAGGCCAAGTTAAAGTAATCCCTTAGAGCTGTTCCATAATATCAGACTTGTTAGTAGTTGTTGGTTCACTCCTATGGAGCGATGCAAACAATCTTGAAATAATTAACTTTTACATTTTGCCTAAAAAAAAAAACGGTTATAACTTGTTCTTCTGAAGTTGTATTCTAGTCCTACAAGATAAGGATGACCTAAGAAAAAAAAATTGCCTCACCAGAATGTGTTAATCCCTCATATCACCAGGAGGGGCTTTTGATGTTGTCAGTTGCGGTTATTGCTGGACAAAGATGTACCAACAGTCCTATATACAAGCCCATAACTTGGAAGCTGTACGGAGAACCCCAAAAGACTCCAATTAACTTGCATGTTTTCGACCCTTGGAGACATCCGGTGTAGGAATGGGCTTCAGCATGTGAATCTCCAGCTCCAGGGACATGACTGCTCTTCCAGGGATTGTTGAGCCTTTTCTAGCATCAAACTATGAAATGGCCAGAAAATTCCCCAAATAAGAGTCTCTGAAATGTAGGAAGCAGACCAAAGACTATACAGATTTGTAGCCATACAGTATCGACAGGCGCTCATCGTGAGGCACGTAAAGTAGAGGACAGCATTGCCAGGCTTCACATTTTATTGCTGTTATTTTTGATGGTCAAGTCACTAGTTCACCTCTAATAAGGAAAGTCATCATTGTGTGGACTGGGAAAATTCTAGTCCTCCAGCAGCCACATTAGTGCAATTCATGATCTTCTGTATAGGTAGTTCAGCCCCGGACTACACCGAAAATGTAATCAAGCCTGCCCACAAGGAGCGCTTCTCTGAGTCAGGTGACCACTAAGACCTGTCTGATTAGGAGCCAGACCAGATATTTGTCTGAAGAAGTGTAAGTTACTGGAAATTGCATGCTTCCTTAGTGGCCAAGTCCACTCACACTTTAGTCTTAGATGAGTAGGCACTTTAATGTTAATTGAAGAATCCATTTTCTTCTTCCTCGTTTGAAACCTTTGGTCCTCATCTTCTTTCTGTGGGCCACTGCCTAAAACACCGATTGCTACGTACAAGAGAGAATGTGTTTTTTTTTTTTTTTTTTTTTTTTACTTGCACGTACCGATTGGATTACATGTCAATTACGCTGAAATATATTTGAATTACTACCACTCATTTCTGATTCGTTAAACTAATCAGAATGCACAGAATTAAATATATGTATTAATTAGAGTTGTAATAAGTTAGAATTGGTTAGCCAAATTTATCCACAGAAATGGAATATGAGGCAAAAGCATGTAAAAAAAGACGTAAGGGAGCTCTTCTTTTTTTTTTTTTTTTTTTTTAGAAATAAAAGCGCTCCATTTTTTTTTAGCTGGAGGCACATCAATTATTGTTGCTTAAGGGTGTCAGAAGGTTAGGTAACTCTTATTGGTATAACTTTTTTTTAATTTATGTGTTTAAGACTGTGGGTTACTTATTGGCACCAATAGAGGTCTAGTATGGACCACTATGGTGTTAGGAAGGGTGACACGAGGGTCCTTAAAGACTCACGGTATAGGGGTTATGTGTGCCAATGGTCATAGTTTAGTATACCATGGGATCCTTAGGTACCCTCATGATATAGGACTTAATATTGGGTACCATTGGGTTTTCTGGAGTCCCCAATAGTTATACTTTAAATTAGCATTGAGGTCCTTAGGGACGCCCATGATATCTGGTTAATATTTGTAGCTCATGATTATACTTTATTTTGGGGGAACCTCAGAGGATACCTTGGCCCATAAGGGGTAGTTATAGTTTTAAGAAGAAATCCCACAGGATGCCCAGCTCATATACCCATCTCATAAGGGAGAGGGGTCATAAACCTTTATTTGTTTTTATTTAATCCCTCCCCTACCATGGAGAGGGTTTATATAGGTAGGGATAAGGTGATATGTTTGGGCTGGTGTAGTGGTGTAGTATACTTTAGCTAGGCTGTGAGCATAACTTAGAGCCAATAAGTTCTGTGCAAAACCCTCTGGTGTAAGTAAGTTCTTTTTTTAATTCTTATTTTTTGCGGGAGCCATGGAATAGCTCAGCAGCAAATCAGCCTTACAGGAGTTCTTACAAGAGCCATGGAAAGGAGGCCCATATATTAAATTTTACATATATAGTTCAAATTTGTTCAAGAATATCACTGCTGCTTTATCTATAGTCACCATGCCTTGTGCTGCAGAATTGGATGCAGGCATTTGTTATTGTATTAAGTGGTGTAAAGGAAGGTACACTCGTTAATACCAATTTGCCTATAAGCTGGTGTATTTCCTGCTGTAATGGATATCATATTGTTGTTTACCCTTTTGAAAAATGTGGATTTGTGCGTTTTTCCCCCCAAAAGATAAACTTTTTTTTAATCTCAAATTGAAAAGTTCTATACTTTACCCACTCCCAAAGACTAAAATCAATTGTAGGTACCCCACATAAAACATGGCTAGTAAATTTATTCTGTTGTATGTCTGCATGAAAATTTAAGTCTCTTTATAATTTTCAGCTCTGTATTGGAAACAACCAACCTATGGTCAAGGAGGATGGAATAATTGATGTCTGTGGACTTGAGCTGGTATGTTTATATAATATCCATATGTTTGTATTTGCTATGTAGTCTGCAAACTACCATACAGGAAGCATAAACAAGATAATTCATATTTGCTGTAAGCCAACTCACTTTAATCTTAATTGGTGTTTTTAGACACTCAATATGAGTAACATCTTCTCTAGTATAATTCCTTGTAATCTCAGATTTCTTGTCTGCTCTTTTGGATAATAGTACCAAGAAGAAGCACGGACTTGTGTGATGTACTATTCTCTCCTTTTTAACATGAATACTCTTGTGGGGGGTGTTTTCATAAAAAAACAAAAAAAAAAACCACAAAGGATTACACACACTTTGAAATGAGCCCAGGGCCACCTGCTATAGATTACAGGTTAACTACCCACAAGGACAGTTTGGGTTCTTTGAAATCTCTGCACCAGCACCCTGATATCTGGCTTCTGTACCAGTCAGGATCTCTCCATCCAGGAATTGCACTTCCAGGAGTCCCAGTAATTTCCCTCTGGTAGTGACCAGGGCAAGTTACTTGCAGGGTGAAGATAGGATCAGTATCGCAGCCACCAGGAGCAAAATGACACACGATTTCTATATGCCTCCAGAAGAGAACTGCCTTTATTTGCTTCAAAACACAACTCGCTAAAAAACTACTGACAAAAAAAAAACACAGAACCAAAGCACAATCCACATTATCTCTGACCTCATTGATCTGGCATATATCGGTTGTCATTAGGGGGGGATTTTTTCCCCCCCTTTGCAGCATTTACACCCCCAAAAGGCAATAAAAACTAGTTTAAAACTTTATTGCCGGTCCTTTTGATCATGAGTAAGGGACTAAGATGGCTGGGGGGTAGGGAACATCTGGGAATTGAACCAAATATATCAGACTATCACATGACATTAACTATACTCACACATTAATTTAATTTTAAACTTTCCAATGGGGTAGTCTGTTCTCTATGATAGCTCACTGGGCCAAAATCCAGGCCCTGAAAAGGGGTCCGTGGCAAGCATATAGTAAGATCATATTTCTGCTCAAATAGGTACATTTAACAAAATGTATAGCTTTTGGAAAGTAAGTGACCTCCCCATCAAGTTTGCAAACCGTGTTGCTTTTGATAATTTGTTACCTGCATAATGTTTGTATAATAAATTGATTTATTTTTTGTTTGACTATTTTATATACTATCAAAACATTTTACTGCAATAAGGTCTATTTTCTTTTTTTACCTTTTACCTCTTTTTTTGAGTGTTTTCTGCTTTTGTTCGATAAAATCCGTACAAGCACACCAGTCTGGGATTAGGTCAGTTATAATCTTAACTAGCCTCTTGCCCGTCTAAAATGACGAAGCCTTGCAATGCTGTTGTTTGCCACACAATGCAAGCCTTCCCCCCCCCCCCGCCGATACATTACAGGCCTTGTGAGGAGCAAATTCAACGCTCATCGCAGGCCCCGCAGTGAGCAGTCTCACCGCTCATTGCAGGCTGCGCCATGCGGCGGGCGCATGCGCAAGCTTGTAACTTTGCTCTCCCTCCCCTGTGTCTCTTCCCCCCTTCCGCTGTGTCTCTTCCCCCCTCCCCTGTGTCTCTTCCCCCCTCCCCTGTGTCTCTTCCCCCCTCCCCTGTGTCTCTTCCCCCCTCCCCTGTGTCTCTTCCCCCCCTCCCCTGTGTCTCTTCCCCCCTCCCCTGTGTCTCTTCCCCCTCCCCTGTGTCTCTTCCCCCCTCCCCTGTGTCTCTTCCCCCCTCCCCTGTGTCTCTTCCCCCCTCCCCTGTGTCTCTTCCCCCCTCCCCTGTGTCTCTTCCCCCCTCCCCTGTGTCTCTTCCCCCCTCCCCTGTGTCTCTTCCCCCCTCCCCTGTGTCTCTTCCCCCCTCCCCTGTGTCTCTTCCCCCCTCCCCTGTGTCTCTTCCCCCCTCCCCTGTGTCTCTTCCCCCCTCCCCTGTGTCTCTTCCCCCCCCTCCCCTGTGTCTCTTCCCCCCCTCCCCTGTGTCTTTTCCCCCTCCCCTGTTTCTCTTCCCCCCACCTCTCCCCTCCCCTGTGTCTCTTTCCCCCCTCCCTTGTGTCTCTTTCCCCCCTCCCTTGTGTCTCTTTCCCCCCTCCCTTGTGTCTCTTTCCCCCCTCCCCTGTGTCTCCTTCCCCCCTCCCCTGTGTCTCTTTCCCCCCTCCCCTGTGTCTCTTTCCCCCCTCCCCTGTGTCTCTTTCCCCCCTCCCCTGTGTCTCTTTCCCCCCTCCCCTGTGTCTCTTTCCCCCCTCCCCTGTGTCTCTTTCCCCCCTCCCCTGTGTCTCTTTCCCCCCCTCCCCTGTGTCTCTTTCCCCCCTCCCCTGTGTCGTTTTCCCCCCTCCCCTGTGTCTTTTCCCCCTCCCCTGTTTCTCTTCCCCCCACCTCTCCCCTCCCCTGTGTCTCTTTCCCCCCTCCCTTGTGTCTCTTTCCCCCCTCCCTTGTGTCTCTTTCCCCCCTCCCTTGTGTCTCTTTCCCCCCTCCCCTGTGTCTCTTTCCCCCCTCCCCTGTGTCTCTTTCCCCCCTCCCCTGTGTCTCTTTCCCCCCTCCCCTGTGTCTCTTTCCCCCCTCCCCTGTGTCTCTTTCCCCCCTCCCCTGTGTCTCTTTCCCCCCTCCCCTGTGTCGTTTTCCCCCCTCCCCTGTGTCGTTTTCCCCCCTCCCCTGTGTCGTTTTCCCCCCTCCCCTGTGTCGTTTTCCCCCCTCCCCTGTGTCGTTTTCCCCCCTCCCCTGTGTCGTTTTCCCCCCCTCCCCTGTGTCGTTTTCCCCCCTCCCCTGTGTCGTTTTCCCCCCTCCCCTGTGTCGTTTTCCCCCCTCCCCTGTGTCGTTTTCCCCCCTCCCCTGTGTCGTTTTCCCCCCCGCCCCTGTGTCGTTTTCCCCCCCGCCCCTGTGTCGCTTCCCCCCCCCCCCCTGTGTCGCTTTCCCCCCCCCGCCCCTGTGTCGCTTTCCCCCCCCGCCCCTGTGTCGCTTTCCCCCCCGCCCCTGTGTCGCTTTCCCCCCCGCCCCTGTGTCGCTTTCCCCCCCGCCCCTGTGTCGCTTTCCCCCCCGCCCCTGTGTCGCTTTCCCCCCCCGCCCCTGTGTCGCTTTCCCCCCCGCCCCTGTGTCGCTTTCCCCCCCGCCCCTGTGTCGCTTTCCCCCCCCGCCCCTGTGTCGCTTTCCCCCCCGCCCCTGTGTCGCTTTCCCCCCCGCCCCTGTGTCGCTTTCCCCCCCGCCCCTGTGTCGCTTTCCCCCCCGCCCCTGTGTCGCTTTCCCCCCCGCCCCTGTGTCGCTTTCCCCCCCCCCCCCGGGTCGCTTTCCCCCCCCGCCCCTGTGTCGCTTTCCCCCCCGCCCCTGTGTCGCTTTCCCCCCCGCCCCTGTGTCGCTTTCCCCCCCGCCCCTGTGTCGCTTTCCCCCCCCGCCCCTGTGTCGCTTTCCCCCCCCGCCCCTGTGTCGCTTTCCCCCCCGCCCCTGTGTCGCTTTCCCCCCCGCCCCTGTGTCGCTTTCCCCCCCCGCCCCTGTGTCGCTTTCCCCCCCGCCCCTGTGTCGCTTTCCCCCCCCGCCCCTGTGTCGCTTTCCCCCCCGCCCCGGTGTCGCTTTCCCCCCCCGCCCCTGTGTCGCTTTCCCCCCCGCCCCTGTGTCGCTTTCCCCCCCGCCCCTGTGTCGCTTTCCCCCCCGCCCCTGTGTCGCTTTCCCCCCCGCCCCTGTGTCGCTTTCCCCCCCGCCCCTGTGTCGCTTTCCCCCCCCGCCCCTGTGTCGCTTTCCCCCCCGCCCCTGTGTCGCTTTCCCCCCCCCCCTCCCCTGTGTCGCTTTCCCCCCCCCCCTCTCCCCTGTGTCGCTTCCCCCCCCCCCCCCTCTCCCCTGTGTCTCTTCCCCCCCTCTCCCCTGTGTCTCTTCCCCCCCCCCCTCCCCTGTGTCTCTTCCCCCCCCCTCCCCTGTGTCGCTTTATATTGATATTGTATCAAATGTTGAAATACGGCAACCTTTGGGAAACAGTGATCACAACACAGTCTCATTTGAGATTGAATTAAAAAAAAAAACATTTTAAGAGGCCAACAAAACCTCTTGATTTTAAAAGGGCAGATTTTAACGGTCTAAAGGCAGCAATACAAAGTATAGACTGGGACAGAGAACTGATAGGTAAAAACACTGAACATAAATGGACAACATTTAAATCCTTACTAAATATACATACACATCGCCATATACCGTGTGAGAATAAAAGTAAAAGGAGTAAATCACAACCCATGTGGCTTAACAATGATTTAAAGATCAAGATACGGAGTAAAAAACAGGCATTTAAATTATACAAACAAGAGGGGACAGAGACTGCTTTACGGGTATACAAGGAAATCAACAAGGCTTGCAAAAGCGCGATTAGACTGGCTAAAATAGAAAATGAAAAATTAATTGCAAAAGAGTAAGACTATCCCTAAAATATTTTTTAAGTATATTAATGGGAAGATGGCGAGGAAGGAAGCTATAGGAACATTACAATGTGAAACGGGCTGTCTGAAAATTAGTGACCAGGAAAAGGCAGATGAGCTAAATAGGTTCTTTTCTTCGGTATACACAAGGGAGGTACCAGTGGTTGGGACACTGCGACATAATGGGGCTACACTACCTTTGCCAAATAATTGGTTAACACAGGAAGTAATCCAAAAGAGGTTGGAAAAAATAAATGTTAATAAAGCCCTGGGTCCTGATGGAATACATCCAAGGGTACTAAGGGAACTGGGTTCTGTAATAGCCAAACCATTATATTTAATTTTTCAAGATTCACTCAACACAGGGTCTCTACCAGATGACTGGAGAAAAGCTGATGTGATACCTATATTTAAAAAGGGAGCAAGAGCAAATCCGGGGAATTATAGACCAGTGAGCCTCACTTCTGTAGTTGGGAAGCTTTTAGAAGGGTTAATAAGGAATAATATACAAGAATATGTCTATTTGAACAGGATTATAAGTAGGAGTCAACATGGGTTTATGAGGGATAGGTCATGTCAAACAAATCTAATTAGTTTCTATGAGGAGGTTAGTAGGAACCTGGATCAAGGCAACTCAGTGGATGTAGTCTTTTTGGATTTTGCAAAGGCTTTTGATACAGTGCCACATGGGAGACTATTGGGCAAACTAAGGGATACAGGAATTGCAGTAAATATCTGCTCATGGATTGAGAGCTGGCTAAAAGACAGGAAGCAAAGGGTTGTTTTAAATGGAACATACTCCGATTGGACTAATGGTGGGTAAGTGGGGTTCCTCAGGGTTCAGTATTAGGTCCTCTCCTTTTTAACATATTTAATAATGACTTAGAGGTAGGATTGGAGTGTGGGATCTCCATTTTCGCTGATGACACAAAGTTGTGCAAGGTAATTAAATCAGAAAATGATGTGCTTTCCCTCCAAGGGGATTTACATAAAATTGAGGAATGGGCATCTAAATGGCAGATGAGATTTAATACGAATAAATGTAAGGTTATGCATCTGGGAAGGAAAAATAGCCATGCAATTTATAATCTTAATGGAGCAAATCTAGGTGTATCAGATATTGGAAGGGATTTGGGAGTGCTTGTGGACAACCACCTAGGTAACAGTGCTCAAAGCCAAGCAGCAGCTGCAAAGGCAAATAAAATATTAGCATGTATTAAGAAAGGTAGAGAAGCCAGGGAAGCAAATATAATTCTGCCACTATACAAATGTCTAGTACGCCCTCATTTGGAATATGGAGTCCAATTTTGGGCACCACTTCATAAAAAGGACATTTTAGAGCTGGAAAAGGTACAGAGAAGGGCAACCAAACTAATAAGGGGAATGGAGGGGCTAAGTTATGAAGAAAGACTAACTAAATTAAACTTATTTTCTCTAGAAAAAAAGGCGTCTAAGAGGAGATATGATTACCTTATATAAATACATCCAGGGTCGGTATAAAGATTTGTCGGGGGAGCTTTTTGTGCCAAGAGGTTTTCAACTGACAAGAGGACATCCCCTGAGGTTAGAAGTAAAAAGATTCTACCTCAAAGAAAGAAAAGGGTTCTTCACAGTAAGGGTGGTTAATCTGTGGAATTCTCTACCAGTGGAGGCGGTGACAGCGGATTCGATAGATAACTTTAAAAAGGGATTGGATATATATGTTTAAATAAAAAGGGCATTCAGGGTTATCATGGATAATTAGAGAGACCGTAATGATCCAAATTTTTAACATTTCCCCTTAAGACAATTGTCTAAGTCTCGCTTGTTTTTTTTTTTTTTTTTTTTCTATTTGCCTTCCTCTGGACTAATTAATAATAAAAAAAAAAAAAAAACATTAAATAATTGATTAATAATTAATTAACAACTAATGAATTAATAGTTAATCCGCATATTGCAGATCAAAGGAGATCTTAAAAGGTTGAATTTGATGGACTGAAAGTCTTTTTTCAACCTTAAATACTATGTAACTATGTAATATACCCAGGGGGTGCTTGCTTGGGGAGGGGGTCATGCTTCCGCACAGATATATTTACAGGTTGTTTTTCTTTTTTTGTTTACACAGTGTTGTTTCCAGAAAGTGCTTAGTACCATAGGGGAATAGAAATATCACCTCTCTGAATAGATACATATTCTGCCTATCTACACAGCGTGTTATTAATTGTAGCTTTGAGATGCATGGCAATACCCACAGGAAAAGAACCAGAATTCCTTAAAATATCACTCTAATGCGATCCGACCAGCTTTTTCTGAGAATATATATTAGATATTATATATATATAAGAATATATATTAGATATTATATATATATATATATATTTTTTTTTTTCCTCATCATTGGAATTCATCTCTAATCTGACATGTATGCAGCGACGAGGAGAGAGGAAAGTTTTTCCTGCCAGACCCAGAGTGTGAATAATGTATTTACATGATAACGATGCATCCTTAACTCCTGTCTCTGCCTGTAGAATTTAATTGTTGAACATTTTGTCTGCTAAATATTTTTATCTGATAGTATTTGCATACTTAGGCATCCCATCACATGCCCATATGTATCTAAGAAATCTTTGCCTAGGGGTACCTCTGATGTAAATCCAATCCTGGATGTTGTTTAGGTCCGTCTTGTCCGACTTTGTGACCCTATGGACACAGCACAGCAGGCACATCTTGTGTCTGCCACAAATACTTTATGGATAGGCATAACCAAAGATACTGGAGTAGGTTGACAGTTCTTTTTCCAATGAGCTAAGTTTTGTCTGACCTCTCTGCTATTACCTGTCTGTCCTGGGTAACCCTACATGGTTTAGCTCTCTGCTTCATTGAAGTACGCAAGCCCCTTCACCCTGACAAGGTAGCAATCCAGGAGGAGGGTCCTGGATATACAGTTTTGTAAATCGCTGCAATAGAGAACCTTAATTTAACCAGACAATTGGTAAATTACTTGTTCTATCCTGAGGTCCATGCAAGATATTTATTAATCCATTTTCAGTTTCCAATACCTTCAGATGTTTTTTTTTCTCTTGTTTTGACAAAGCATCCCTTTTTGTAGTGCTTTAGGAAGGTTTGATAGGATGATCATGCCACTGAATTGAAGACGTCTTTTGGCCAAACTTTACTTGTAATATCCTGTGAAGTAGATACTGCTCTTGTGGAGTATGCTTTTAAGTCTTCTGGTACTGGTTTGCCCATTATTGATATGTTTTCTTGATCGCTTGAATTACAGTATAGTACTAGATGTAGCTTTCTTTCCTTTCCTTTTTTTTTTTTTACATCCTAAGGGAATGGATGAATAAACCAGTTTTTCTGTATGCCCCGGGGACCGTACTACATTTAAAGACTGAAGTTCTGGATTTTCGTCTTGGGGAATGCAAGGCAGACAAATTTCCTGGTTGAAATGTAATGAAGACTAACTTAGGTAGAAACTGAGGTGATGTCCTTAGATAATTTTATATAAATACAAACTACCGTATATACTCGAGTAGAAGACGACTTTTTCAGCACATTTTTAATGCTGAAAAAGCCTTTCTCGGCTTATACTCGAGTCACCCTGCTCTCCATAGCATCTTCCGGCTTTGTCCGCCCGGCATATGCTAATGACTTGCCACGCATGTGATGTCACGTCGTTAGCATATGCCGGGTGGACACAGCCGGGAGAAACGCAGAGAGCAGCAGGAACAGCTGATGAAGGTAAGAGAGAGGAGAGGGAGCAAGCAATGATGAGGAGGATGATGGACGGGTGGGAGAGGGGGGAGAGACAGGTGAGATCTTTATAGAGGGAGGACACTGAAGGGGAAACGGGTCAAACGAGGGGTAAAGAGAGGGACACAGGGGTAGCGCATTTCTCGCCTTCGTCTTATACTAGAGTCAATAAGTCTTCCCAGTTTTTTGGGGGTAAAATAGGTGCCTCGGCTTATACTCGAGCATATATGGGAAAATAACTTTAAAAGATGTATGATTTCTCGCAGCGGAGGGCTTCCAACGCTGGTATCCTTGTTGGCAAAGTTAGAACTACCAGAAAAATTGTTTTGATGTTAGCCACCAAACGAAAGATTCTACTATGGATTCGAAAGGTGTTTTTGAGATACTTTTCAAGACAATGGGAACCTTTCAGGGCGCAGTATAAGAATTTGTAGGTTGTCTTATTTTTAAGACTGCTTTCATGTATCTCGCCTCAATGTCATTGAAGGCCCATCGGATGCCAGTAAGGGCTGAGAAGACTGATATTTTCACTTTCAATGTGCTATGGCTTATCTCCATGTCAAAGCCTACTTGTAGGAAGGAAAGGGCGTGACCCAAAGAAGTATTGATGAGAAGGACGAAGATCAATCTGCAAATATCATCCATGTAGGAGGTTGGTTTATTCCTTAAAGATGGCTATGTATGGATCACTTCAATCAAGTGTGTTTTTTTTTTTGTTTGTTTTTTTCTTCTTTCCTTCTCTCCGCTTCCATGTTATTCAAGTAATTTGATGTCCAGTTGGTCTATGGGACCCCCCCTATCAAACTCCCCCCCCCCCTTATCAAACTCCCCCCCCCTTATCAAACTCCCCCCCCCTTATCAAACTCCCCCCCCCCCCCCTTATCAAACTCCCCCCCCCCCCCTTATCAAACCCTCCCCCCCTTATCAAACCCTCCCCCCCTTATCAAACCCTCCCCCCCTTATCAAACCCTCCCTCCTTATCAAACCCTCCCCCCCCTATCAAACTACCCCCCCCTATCAAACTCCACCCCCCCTATCAAACTCCCCCCCCTATCATCCTCCTGACTGGAAAGACAGGGCTCTTTTAGACCAAGTACTACTCCTATTTCCTATTCAAGAATTTCTACTCCAACCCCACAAACACCTTCAGACTCTGAGCCTGAGGCTATGCAGGTAAATCTAATAGGAGGGCCATTATCCAATGAAGAAAAACAGTGGCGACGCACTCACAATTTATGCCTGTATTGTGGTAGTGCAGGGCACTATGCCATCAATTGCCCTAGCAAATCCAAAAGAACAATAGCTATGGCTGCTGAGGACGCACAGATTCGACACCAATCCCAGATTGCAGATCATCTGGATTCTGTCACACAACCCTGGTTTTCTCTGGCTCATGGTGAAGAGGGTATGTTGACTCAACATCCTCATTTTGTGGTGCCTATCACGTTGCAATGTGGTGATCATAAAATTTCAACTACAGCTATGATAGATTCTGGAGCAGGCGGAAACTTTATGGACATTAAATTTGCAGCAGGAAATGGAATTCAGTCTATCCCTAATTCTTCACCTGTGTTAATGGAGAGAGTGGACGGTTCTCCACTTACGTCGGGCCCGGTTACACATGAGACTGTGCCCTTAAAGTTGACTCTGGAAGTGAATCACCATGAGACTATATCTTTCCACCTAATTTCCTCAACACAGTTTCCAGTGATTTTGGGGGTACCTTGGCTTGCTCTGCATAACCCACAGATTGATTGGAAGATTAGAACTTTGTCCTTTCCTTCAGAACACTGCTTAATGAATTGTCAACTCTCTAAGGTAACACCTGTTGCCACAGCAATTAATGAAATGGTTGCTACAAACTTGACCAAGCTTCCTCTACAATATCAGGATTTTGCATATGTCTGTGATGAGAAGAATGCTGATCAGCTTCCACCCCACAGGCCTTATGATTGCCCAATAGAGCTGTTGCCTGGGGCTGCTATCCCATTTGGCCGTATATATTCCCTTTCTGAGCCTGAATTGAAAGCTCTTCGTGAATACATACAAGAAAATCTTGCCAAAGGTTTTATTCGACCATCTACTTCCCCAGCAGGAGCTCCTATATTCTTTGTAGAGAAGAAAGATGGCAGCCTACGGCCATGCGTTGATTACAGGGACATTAATAACATCACTGTTAAAAAACGCTACCCCTTGCCTCTCATTCCTGAACTTTTGGAGAGACTTCGCTCAGCTAAAATATTTACAAAGCTTGATCTTCGGGGGGCATATAATCTGGTTCGCATAAGACCAAATGATGAATGGAAAACCGCTTTCAGAACCAGGTACGGGCATTACGAATATCTAGTAATGCCATTTGGGCTTTGTAATGCCCCTACAACTTTCCAGCATCTTATCAATGATGTACTATGAGATCTCCTGGATCAGTTTGTTGTGGCATATTTGGATGATATCCTAATATTCTCTGATAGTCTTGAAAACCACAGAAAACAGGTCTGTATAGTTCTGGAGCGCCTTCATACCCACCACCTATACATTAAACTAGAAAAATGTGAGTTTGAACAAACAGAAATTCAATTCCTGGGGTATGTCATAACTCCTAAAGGTTTAACTATGGACGCAAGTAAAAAAAAAAGCTGTGCTGGACTGGCCCATCCCCAAGAATGAAAAAGATATCCAGAGATTTGTGGGGTTTGCCAATTTTTACAGGCGTTTCATTAAGAATTTCTCTGCCGTTATTACACCGATCACTGAACTCACATGTAAGGGGACTCCTTTTCAGTGGTCCGATAAGGCTGATACCGCATTTTCCCGATTAAAGACTCTGTTTAAATCTGCCCCCGTCCTGGTACATCCTCAGCCAGAATGACCTTTTATTGTGGAAGTTGATGCTTCTGATTCAGCTGTTGGTGCTATACTTTCTCAAAGGACTGGACCTAAGATGCTGTTACATCCGTGTGCCTTCTATTTCCGCCAGATGGTGCCAGCAGAAAGAAATTATGACATAGGGAATAAAGAACTATTGGCTATAAAAGCTGCCTTCACCGAATGGAGACATCTCTTGGAGGAAGCTACCCATCCAATTACTGTCCTCACAGATCAGAAAAATCTGGAATGTATTCGATCAGCTAAGAGACTGTCAGCCAGACAAGCACGCTGGTCCCTATTCTACTCGAGGTTTAATTTTTTTGGTTACATACCGTCCTGGCTCCAAGAATGGAAAGGCGGATGCCTTGTCTAGAATAGCTGACCCCCTCCATGCTACCGTAACCAAGACCACCATCTTGCCGGAGGATATATTTATAGGAGTTGCTTTTCCTTCTGATCTGATGTCTCGCATTAAAAAGGGCTACGCTGAAGACCCAGTTCTTCGTGATCCTCCTCGTGATCTCCATATGACGATGCTTAATGGGTTTTGGATTTTTCAACAACGTCTGTTTGCTCCGGAGTCAGTGCGACTGGACCTTTTACGTCTCTGCCATGACTCAAAACCAGCAGGTCATCCAGGAATCCGAAAGACGCAAGACCTACTTGCCCGATCCTTTTGGTGGCCGAAGTATCATGAGGATGTTAAGAAGTATGTGTCCTCTTGTGATGTGTGTGCCAGACATAAGACTCCTCGCTCATCCCCTGTTGGCTTGCTTCAGCCTCTTCCGATTCCTCATCGTCCCTGGGGGTCTATATCCATGGACTTTATTGTGGATCTACCTCCCTCTAAGGAACACACTACCATTCTTGTTGTTGTGGACAGGTTAACTAAGATGGGTCATTTCATACCAGCTCGTGGTCTCCCTTCAGCTAAACAGACGGCTGACCTGGTTATTCTGGAAATGTTTCGCTTGCATGGAGTGTCTGATGAAGTAGTTTCTGACAGGGGAGTGCAGTTTACGTCTCGTTTTTGGAAACATTTTTGTTCTAATCTAGGTATTAATGTAAATCTGTCGTCAGCTTTTCATCCGCAAAGTAATGGACAGACTGAGCGAACCAACCAGACGTTGGAGCAATATTTGCGTTGCTATATTAGTTACCTGCAGGATGACTGGCTGGATTTTCTACCCACGGCGGAGTTTGCCTATAACAATGCCCAACACTGCTCCACTTCTTTGAGCCCATTTTTTGCCAACTATGGTTACCATCCGACCTTTCTAGTCAGTCTCCCAATTACTACTTCCATTCCTGCTGTCACTGACCGGCTAACCGCCTTACGTGATTCCCAAGCACTGTTGAAAGAGACTCTTTTGGAGGCTCAGGAATGTTACAAAAGAGCTGCTGATAGACTGGAGCCTCCTTTTTATGCCTTTTGCGTTGGTGACAAGGTGTGGCTGTCAACAAAGAATCTTAAGCTTCGGATTCCTTCTCATAAATTGGGTCAAAGGTTAATGGGACCTTTTGAGATCATTGCTCAGATCAATGCTGTCACCTTCCGTTTGCAACTCCCGAATTTCATGAAAATACATCCAGTGTTTCACGTTGCACTGCTTAAACCTGTTCATGAAAATACTTTCCCTGGCCGAGCCCTGCCTGCCCCACCTCCAGTCCTCGTGGATGGTGAGGATGAGTACGAAGTGGACATAATTCTTGACTCCCGGATCTTCTGTAACAAACTTCAGTATCTGGTTCGCTGGAAAGGCTATGGTGAGGAGGAGAGTTTGTGGGTACCAGTGGACAATATTCACGCTCCTGATCTACTTCGGTCTTTTCATGTGCAGTACCCTGCTAAACCAGGTAATAGGGCATCCAGAGGCTGCACCTATAGAGGCGGGGGTAATGTGAGGAATTGACTCTGCTGGGTTTTGAACCCTGGTCCCCAGGCTGCTATACCTCTTCCCTACCACTGCGCCAGCCTGCCTTTTGTGAATTCCTTTGAGACCTTATAAGCTTGTCTCTGCTAGCAATTTTATCAGTACCTAAGTCTCTTCAGCTGTGTCTGTTCCTTGGCCTATATAAGGCACTTCCTGTCAAATGTACCTTGCCAGATTATTGTTGGTTCCTGATCCCTTCAATAAAAGCTTGTTCCTGTTTAACCTACAAGTTGCTGAACCGGATTATTGCTGACCTTGGCTACTGGTCTCCACAACTTTGTGATTCCTATATCATTACACTATCATCCTCCTTCCCCCCCCCCCCCTATCATCCTCCTCCCCCCCCCCCTATCATCCTCCTCCCCCCCCCCCTAATCATCATCCTTCCCCCCCCCCTATCATCCTCCTCCCCCCCCCCCTATCATCCTCCTTCCCCTCCCAACCTATCATCCTCCTTCCCCCCCCCTATCATCCTCCTTCCCCCCCCCCCCCCCCACTATTCTCTGTTCATTGAGCCGTTGAGCCTCCGATATACAGCGTCGGTGAATGCCAGCGATTTACAGGTTCCAGAGCAGGAACGATGAGCAGCTGGGACAACAGTTCCATAACCTTCATTGATGAGCCCCGATTGAACTGGCAATTTAAAACATATAAAACTCCTTTTATGCTTAGAATCTTATAGTAACAACTCCCAAACTGTTGCAAAAGGAATTGATCTCTGATTTTAACAGTGATACTTTGTATATGCATTTAAAAACTTGTTTTTGTGCATCTGAGCAGGAACAATGAGCAGCTGGGACATCAATTCCACATAGTGGGATTAACCTTCATTGATGAGGTCTATGACTTTTATTCATCTTATGTTATAGTTGTTTTACATTGATAATCTTCACTCAATTTATTAGATATCTATATATAGTGTATATGAAAGATCTTGCTCATATATACCTTATAGCCTGTTGTAGAGTGATACAATCAATTGAGATCAAATCCTATTTTGGGGTGGGGGGGGGGGGGGGTTATATAAATTGTAAAATTCTTATAATCCTCTAAAATTATTAAATTTAAGATAGAGATTTTAAAAGTACTATATCAAGGTTATAGAGGTTAGATTTACTTATAATATGATTATCCAGAGAACTTGAATTTTTGATCTCAATCAAACTTAGTGGACATATAGACATTTACTGTGTATAGAATATTAATTAATGAAACAGTATTACCTTTGATCAAGCACTGAATTGAAACCTCTTTCATGTAATATTATGGAATCTACCTAAATTTTAATATAGAGATTAAATACGGAGTCTTTAGACTAAAATCAAGAACATTTATAGAAAGAAAAAGAGAATAGGAAAGGAGAGAAGAGGAGAAAAAAGGAAGTCTGGATCAGGTGTAAAATGTTTCAAAAGAAAATAAACATTCTACAATGAAGAATAAATTAAAAAGTAAATCTAAAGACAAGGGGAAAAAACTTTATACAAAAAGTATGACTTTGTTTTTATCCCAAAGAGAGAGAGATCATGACAGAACATTAGAAACATCCCAATTAACCAATTCCTCACAACTAGAACTTTCTCCAATACATTTGAAATCCACTGAAACATTATTGTTGAAACCACCTGATACAGTAATCTTAAAAGAGCAAGAATTACGAACGGTGGATAATATGAAAAAATAGCTCTTAGAATTCCAAAGTTATTTGAGAGAAGAATTGTCACAAGGAATTAAGATGAAACATCAAATGGATGATTTAGAGAATAAATATGAGGAATTATGGTTGGACAATCAAACAATGGTAACCAGGGTCACAATATTAGAAGATGAAGTAAAATTATTAAAAAATAAATACAATATCCTTGAGAGTTACACTAGACAAAACAACCTGAGAATTCGAGGCGTTTCAGAGAAAATTTTGATGAAAGAATTAAATGTTTACATCACACTAGTGTATTAAAAAAGTTAGTAAACTCAGAGGAAAATAAGATAGAAAAATTATATAGAATTCCTATTGCAGGATATATTCCTAAAGATACTCCAAGAGACATAATAGTAAGGCTTCAACATGCCTCTTATAAGGAGGCAATCTTGAAGGCATCAAGGGAAAAGAGATTATTCGATAACCACTACGAAAATTTGATTTTCGCGGACCTTCCAACTGAGATTCTGACTAAAAGAAAAGAACTTAGACAAATAACTAAAATACTGAGAAATAAAAATACAATGTATAGGTGGAATTATCCTGCTAAATTACTGATTATCAACAACAACCAAAGATTGATGGTTACATCATTAAAAGGATAGAAACTTCTAGATGAATGGGCAATTTCTTATAAAACAATATCACACTCCAATTTAGAATCAATAAAAAAGACATCCATAGCAAACTGTAAAATAAACTGAGAGGGCTATATACTAATAGATCATAAGCTAATTATGAATGATTTTGGTGATGTGCTATATTTTACTTGTTTGTTAGAAATTGGTAAATGGAATGGAGATAAACTGAAGATACTGAATCAATAAAATGAAAAAATGAAGAGAAAAAAAAGTAGAAATAAAAGGGGAAAAAGGGAGAAATATACTGTATATTTCCCCCCTCTCAATACTATGTAATAATCACATTGGACCACTTTAAATAAATAAATAGATTAACAATCAAAAAATTGAAGAACTTAGGGAATAATTAATGTTTTTTCCCCCTTAAGTAAGCTGTAAAAGGGAAAACCTTAAGATAATAATTTCAAGAAACAAATTCACAATTCACATTTAAATCACTTATAGGAAAATAATTACACAAGAAGAAATATTTGTAAATAAGTTATAAAGAACCGAAAGTAAAAAGAAAATTAAGGGTTTGAAAGGAGAAAAATTTGAAATGGAAATAGAAACTTTTTTTTGAAATTAATGAAAATTCTGTAACATAGCAATCATTGCTTTTGCACAAAGCATACGTGAGAGGTGTTCTTTGTGCGTGGTCCAAACATAGAACAAAACACAAAGAGACTTCATATAGAGATCTGTTCATCAAACTTACACAATTACAAGAAAAAAATAAATGGTTACCAACAACTATTACAACTCTAGGAATAACTTAAATTCAAACCGCGATTAAAAAGATTCAACAGGAAAAAACTGACAATTTAATTTGGTTATACCAGTTAAAATACTATCATTTAGGTAACAAACAGGGAAAATTAATTGCTAAACAAATTAAAGGATTTAAATTAAATTTTAAAATGACTTAATTTGATTCAACTAAATTGTTTTGTGGTTTCCTTGTGTGTGTGTTTTTTTAATTTTTTTAAATTTGTTGTTTTTGTTGCTTTGATGTTTGGATTTTAATGTTTGTAATCTTATACAATTTGAAAATAGAATTAAGAAAAAAAACACATTTGAATACAAACCAGCTCATAATTGGGCATATACCAGGGAATCCTTCTCAATGATATAGAACCTTATTATTTTGAAGCTCGGAAAATGACTTATTTTACCATTTTTCAAATAAATCGACAAGTTTTTTTTATATGGCCTTATACCTTTACCTTCCCCTTGCTATGGTTGGAATTCCGCATGCCATTAACTGTTTTCAATGGACAATTATTCAAGTCTGCCATATAAACTTCATCACACCCTGCAGATCTTTCAGAATAATACCAGGGACTTTAATTGTAATACAATGCAATAGGTACAACATTGAGGGGCAGGTCTAGTACCATTGGATAATTTAATGAGAACTCTTTGTACACTAACCCATATGGTAAAGCCATAAACACCCCACCCCTGTAAACAGCTTTACAATGTATTCCATAAATCCCCAGCTGACTCAAAGGCCTTCACTTTGTCTGACAGGATCAGCGTGCATACCTGCAAGTCCTTAGTATAAGGGGATTGTTAAGCTTGACTTCAGTTTCTGTCTTTATGTCGAACACTTACAAACCCAACCTGATCCATGTATAAAATCTGCCCTTCCATGGTGATAAACACAGAGCCAGTGGAAGACCCTATAATAATTAGTCAGTCCATCCTGCTTTTATTTTGTACCATTTGTTTAATTGCCTCTTGAACTTTTTTAAATGGAGCATTTCATTTCTTTAACCCTGTTTTCAGAGATCTCTGATCATTTCTTGTTAAAATAAATGTTTTGCTAAAAAGTATGCATATTCTCCCCTTTCTTTTCCAGTTGTATATTTATATAATTTTATTATAGAATTTTAATTTATCATATTACTCTCTAAGTACTCTATCTGGGATCATATACTTCCTTCCCCTAAGCATTTTATTCACTTAACTATAAATCCCCTTGGTTCTTAATTGATTGCTATTAATCTATCCATTTTGCTCCATTTATAAAACATGTTTAATTGCAGTTTATCCAACATACCTGCCCATTTTTGCAGGGTAGTTCTACTTTTCTCTCAATTTAATTTTCCTAGAGGTGCTCCTTCATATCTTCTTTATAGCTTTAGTTAAGTTGAGCAAAAAATATTGCCTTATCTTTTGGACTTGACATGTATATATTCTTAATTATTCAGGATAAAACCTTTACATTTCCAGACTCAACTATTGATGTTCAATGCTAGATTATCCTCCATTGCAATAATTACCCAAGAACTGTCTGACCATACTACAGACCTATATATACACACACTGCCTTGAAAAGTATTCACCCCCTTGGCATTTTTTGTGTTTTGTTGCCTCACAACTTGGAATTAACATTGATTGTTTGAGGTTTTGCATCATTTAATTTACAAGACTTGCCCACAACTTTGAAGATGTTGTTTTTTTTGTGTTGTTTTTTTATTGTGAAGCAAACCACAAATATGCACATTTACTTTTTCTGTAATTTTGTCCTATCTATTCACCCCCTAAAGTCAATACTTTGTAGAGCCACCTTTTTGCGGCAATCACAGCTCCAAGTCGCTTTGGATAAGTTTCTATGAGCTTGCCACAGCTTATCACTGGGATTATTGCCTATTCCTTCTTGCAAAACTGCTCCAGCTCCTTCAAGTTGGATGGTTTGCGCTTGTTAACCGCAATCTTTCAGACTGACCACAGATTTTCTATTGGATTGAGGTCTGGGCTTTGACTAGACCATTCCAACACGTTTCCAAGTGTTGCTTTAGCAATATGTTTGGGGTCATTGTCCTGCTGGAAGGTGAACCTCCTTCCTAGTCTCAAATCACTCACAGAGTGGTACAGGTTTTGCTTAAGAATATCCCTGTATTTAGCACCATCCATCTTTCCCTCAACTCTGACCAGTTTCCCAGTCCCAGCTGCTGAAAAACATCCCCACAGCATGATGCTGCCACCACCATGTTTCACTGGGGGGATGGTGTTCTTTGGGTGATGTAATTATGTGTTGCCTGTACATTGTTATCTTGTATCCTAGTAATAACCTATTATGTTATAACTAGCGACTTGCCCATCAAAAAATTACGGTCAATAAAATTTGAAGCCATGGAAGTGCTGTTTGGCACACAATGTTAAGCTTTTTATACGCATTGCGAGCCTCTCCTCGCGTGTCCTTTTGTCTCCTCTCTAAAAAAAAAAATGTAAAATACAATTTAATAAATTAGTTGAGTAATAAATTAATATAGTTTACCTTTTTCTAATTAATATATGTAACAATCAATGGCCTGAAGAGGTAACAATCTCTTTTTATTGTCCTGCAGCATATAATCTCCAGTTGTTTTATTTGTGTAAAGCGCTACTTTAGATGCGTAATGTTGTTGGTGGCAAGTTAGAATTGTAAAATAGCGTAGTTTGTCTATGTGCTACGCGGTTCACGAGCATTTGCCGTCCTTTGTAATAGTGTATTTTGTACCTCGTATGTTCCTGGGTGAAAGTGGTTGGTGGTGTTTTGCGCGGTCCAGGGTTGTGTAACCGCGTTTTAATTTTTTGGGGGACGCCATTTTTTTTCTCGCTTAGCTGACTTTTGAGTGGCAAAACTCATCAAAATCTACTTAAATTCGCATTCCATCTCACTCCCAGACATCGTGGCTGTTGCCCCATGCTGTGTGTGATGTTTTTGTTATACTTATTTTTTTTGTTTGTGTGTGTTTTGTGTTTTTTGTTGTGCCCGGTTCTGGCAGTAACTACGTATTTTATATCTCGTATTTTTTTGATTTTGTTAAATAAACCCTTTGCAAAATATGGTTTTCTTTACCCACTTTTCTTTCTGGAAATAATATTATATCATTACCCTGAGATTAGGGATTGGTCTGATTAATAGATACCTCAGTGGTCTCAATACATGAATTAGGGAAGATTTCACGTT
Source organism: Discoglossus pictus (assembly GCA_027410445.1). Taxonomy (NCBI): domain Eukaryota; kingdom Metazoa; phylum Chordata; class Amphibia; order Anura; family Alytidae; genus Discoglossus; species Discoglossus pictus. The sequence continues at coordinate 352,471,701 of CM050166.1, read as the reverse complement.
TTTGTTCTTTTTTTGGCAATTCATTCTGGGTAAGATGATGATATAGGCGTATCAGCCCACTAGTTTCAAAGGTGGTTTCTTTCTTCTTTATGTTCGCTAAAATGTATTCCAGTCTATCAGTGTTTGTGCAATATACTTGGGAACTGAGAGTTTCTGTATTTCTTTTGGGCACAGTATGCCATCTGCCATAAAGTCAATTAGCAAGTCGTCTTCTACAAGGTTTATCAAACCTGTTCCATTCTGTAGGACACAGAGATCTGTACTTCATAGACAGACTTGAGTATTGCAACACACTGGATATCTCAAATGTATATGACATCTTACTGTGTGGTTTATTCTATCTTCCACAACTGGAAAGCTATTCATTATATTTTAAAATATTTTAATAAAGAATACATTTAGCACCATATTTGTATGTTCATTCCCTAACCTTTCTGTATGTTTTGAGAAGTTTTATATAGAGCATGCTCTCGTTGTGGATCCTTCAGATTAGAGAGTTTTAACTTCTTAAATCCAGGAGATGGCAGCATTCACCAGGTACATACTCTGGTACAATTTTATGTGTTTTTTTTTCATTTCATATATATTTGATTTAGTTTGTGTTTGTAAATACAACTATACTCAAGACTGCGGGACTTAAAGGATAGAGGCTTTTGAAATGTGTGATTGTCTTATATATTGGATTAGGAAACAGGGACATTTTTTTAATACTTTCCATTATCTGACAAATGAACTTGTTTGCTTATTCTTACTGAAATCTTGCACAGATGATGCACAAGGCTTGCATTCTAAATTGAGAAAAGGCTAGTGTTTTGGTATGTATGAACACTATTTCAGCATTTTTGCATCTAAAAATCCTTGTCTGATACTAGATACTGTCAGTATCAGTCAGTGATATTTACATATGTACTTTTTTTTAGCCTTACTTTCTTTGTGTGTAGTGATTATTAAAAGATCTGTTTGTGTTCCTTTTTAAGGGATATCTCGGCCCCTTTTAATATTATCCTTATAATCTTATTTGTGTAAACACATTCCATAGTGCTTGGGTACAGAAAAAAATGGGTATGTTAATATATAACTTAACAGACTGTATAAAAGTGTGACGTGTATAACTTAGTGGAAGGGTAGGGTCATCAACTCCTTTTTTTTATCAAAGTGCTTCGCAAGACTGAGAGCTCACAAGCTTACATACTAAAGCTGGATGGTATGACACCAGTGTCTCTGGTGGAGCCCCCTTCAAGAGTACAAATGGTTAATGGAACATAATCAAAAAAAAATATACTAATGTATGGAAGACAGTGTTTGTAAACGGATCTTAAATAATGAACATATCAGATATTTTTCACATTGTTGTAATAAAGCAGGATTGCCAAGCGGTTTTCTTCTGTCCCATAGCCTCTGTCATATCATATTTAATAAAATAGTCAGAGACTTCAATGCTTTTTCTGATTTCGATTGCACTCTGAAAACATTTTAAAATGAACATATTGTTTAACTGGGTAGGATGAATTGTTGCTTTAGGTTATCTAGAACAATTTCAGTTCAATCAGCCTATTTCATTGAGATCTGACGGTACTCCATAGTTATTCACCATTAGCAAGATTCATTATTACATGTGGGCACAATTTTCTTTGATATAAACTAATTGTTTTGTTTAACTGTGTATTGATCATAATGCAGTACAGAAGCATTAAGAAAATAAAGTATCTGGTACCCATGCTGCCTTAAAACCAAATACTGTCTTCTAGTTCTTTCATATAACATTCTGCAACCTTTTTTTGTTAAATTAATTTAGGTAAAGTTCTTCTTTTTATTTCACTAGGCTGAAGACCTGGAAGATCTTTTATCCAAACTTCTGTGTTCTGGGGACCGCATGCAAGCAGATCAGGTTAAAGATCACATATACTTTCAAATGTCTGAAACTGGTTATAACACTGGATGCAATATCGATGGCGGGAAATCTGATTTTGCTTGAAAAGCCGGCGCCAGCTGAATTATGAACATTTGTGGCCTTTTGTGATTCTTTTTTTTTTTTTTGTTTTTTTTTTTTGTTACTGGTAATGTTAAAAAAAAAACACAACATCCTTAAGTTATTCCATGTAATGGGTTGAAAACATTTTTAAACAGGATATAAAAGTATTAAACTTCCTGAGCAACATTCAAGAATAGCGGTTGTACTTCTATTTTTTACATTCTCTTTTTTACGGAGGTCAGAAATAATGAATACTTCTGTTTTTCTGGTAATAGTATGAGTTTTTTTTTTTTTGAGTAATTGACCAGTGCTCAACTAGAATGTAGTATTTGGGAATCTGTCTTGCATAGATAGCCAGTCTTCAAAAGTTACAAATGATAAAATCTGCTTTGGCTTTACCTTCCTGAAAGATATGTAGAAAATGTAAAAGCCAGAACCTCAATCACAATGAGTTTTACATTCAACTATTTGTTAGGCTAATGGTATACTCCACATATATGCCCTTTCAGTGGAAGAAATTAGCAGGGTATTTTGTTCTCGACACCTTAAGCCAATAATTCAATTGTGGAGAATAACTGTATTTTTGTAGTGTGATATTCTGGCCTTTTCTCTAATCTACCTTTTTGGTAGAGTTTGACTACTGTTGCAGATGCTTTGTTTGTTTCTTTATGTACTTAGGGTGAAATATTCTTTCCTTTTTATATTGCTTGAGTAAAATGGCATAGATCGGGCATTTAAGTACTAAAATGCATGTGCAGCCCTTACATGCATTTTAGATTAAAGGGCATGGGATTAAGTGTTACAATCACAATTAGGAAAGTGGAACCTGGAGAACAGTTACTCTGCTAGTGTTCTGAGAATCAGAAGACTTAACCATGATAAAAGCTTTATATGCCTGCCTCCCACTATGTATCTGATTAGACACACAGTTATGATTCAATCTTTATTCCATTCACTTGATTGGCTGTCCACATGAAGTAGCTCATTGGCTGTGTGAAAAAGCCCCCTCATTATGTATGCAGTCCCCCTTAGATTGTGATGGATTTGGACATCTCCACGCCCAGCTTACTTATTCAGCTCATGAATACAAGTCATCAGGATGCAGAAACACTGGAGCAGGTGGTGGTCCTTTTAAGATAAAACCTGGCAGGGAAATCTGGATACCAGCAAGTGATTAGCTCAGTAAAATTACAAGTCTTCCCTCTAGAATGATTTTATGGCTAAGATGGAAATAACGGTCAGGTGGATGTTTTTTCTTATTGAAATTTGCTCTATCCATGACCTTATTTTTCTGGTCAAGTAAGAAACCTTGGACACTGCAAATATCTCAATAATTGTGTATTAAATCATAATGCCATTCTCTGCACATTTTAACAGAAATTTGATTTTGTGTGTGTCTGATAAAGCAGGCAAAAAAACTTGGAAACTGAAATTTAGAAACTAATATCCTCATTTGGTCAAATATTTGTCAAATTAGTTTAATATGCTATAACAAACTAAATTCATAGACACTTGGTAACCTACAAAATATCTGTTTTTCAAGTACTAACTTCAGTAACATTTTATGGACCTTATTCATCGAATAACTTCATAATATTTAGCCACTTTGAATTTGAAAGAATAACATAGACATTGTTAGATCTATCTTAAAGAAACATTGCTTTTATGACAAATGTACATAGAAAAGGATACTTATGGATCAAAAGGACATGGTGTCAAACTATGGGGGTGAAACTGTACATAATCCACGGGTACCAACTGCTACAGTCTTTATATCAAGACACCTCACATGACTGTCTGTCTGAGGGGACCCATATACCACAAACTATTGCCCTTTCCAGCTCCTGGCCTTAATCTCAGCTTTACTGCCATTACAGGTAGTCACAATATAGCAGTATAGAATAACATTGAACACATCAAGTCCTCTCCATTCCATCATGGCTGCAACGGTCTAAAAAATTACACATCTATATATATATTTGTGGACCAAGAACGATGTCTGTAACGTTTGCGACCTCGCAAAGCGGTGTACGGCGCGCAACTTAGGCTGGATGAACGCCAAAGGTGCTTATCTGTGAGGCAAGCCCTGTACAGCGCATGACTTAGGGTGGGTGAGTGCCAAAGGCTCTCATCTGAGAAGCGAGGTGAGCAGAGTACGCCGCAGGGCTAGGCTCAAATGTGTAAAGAGGGTTGGAAGTGCGAGCCAAGCGCCTAACTCTCAAAACCAGAAAAACAAACACATTTTTTTTTTACAAATATAATAACACACACAGCGCAGGAGGAGAGCCAGGAAGCCTGGGAGTGAGGTTGCAAGCGATTTTGAGCCATATTTGGGAGTTTTTCGTCAATCCAAAATTGGTTAAGCGGTGAAAAAAATGTGGGACGAGAAACGTGAAAATTTCTGAAACTCGATGAAAATGAGGCTGAGCAAAGCCAGGGACTTAGAAAATACATAATGGCAAAGACGGTAACACTTACACCACGCAGGACTTGGAAAATAAAACAAACTGCCATCAGCAGACACACAAGGAAGGGACAGGGGGAGATGGTGGAAAGAGACGCATGGCATTCCCAAGCACAAAACTTGCAGGTTAACGAAACCTGCAATGAGTGGCGGGAGGAAAGGCTCGCAATGAGCGCCAAAGGCGCTCATTGTGAGCCACGAGATGAGTTCTAAAGGCGCTCATCGCGGGGCTCACGATGAGCAATGCAAGCGGGAGAGGCTTGCAATGAGCGCCGAAGGTGAGCAGTGCAAAGCAGGAAAGTTGAAGTACACGGGGGAGAGGCTCGCAATGAATGCCGAAGGTCTTCAGAGGAGCAAAAGCCTCACATTGTGTGGCAAACCGCATTGCCAGCCTTACAATTTTAATCCTGTCAGTTGACGGCCAAGTTCCTAGTACTTGATAACATTACACAGTAAAAACTATTGCCAGCATGGGGCCCATAGCATTGTAACCGCGCTACAGTTCAGGGGTCCTCCTGGGCATGACAGTAGGGGATTGTATTTCTAATATATTGATCCACTAAAAAAGAAATGAAACCTAAGATAAAGCAACAGTAAAGAGCCATGGAAAGATTTGTTTGTTTGTTTGTTTTTGTTGCATCAGGTAAAGTGTACACAGTGTTTTATTCAGAAGTTTTTCTCTTGGAGCTTTGAGATCTACAAACTAAAACAGCGGTAGTCAACCTGGTCCCTACTGCCCACTAGTGGGTGATTGAATCTTTCATGGTGGGCGGCGGGGATTTGCTAGGTGCCGACGCAATCCGGGCACCCTCTGCACCACTCATGGTTGGGGAGAGAGGCTAGGGACAGGACCAGATCACAATCTAGTAAGTACAGAGAGATACATACCTAGGGTCATATGATTTATGTAACCAGAAACGAGAGGGGAAATTTAGTTACTGCGGCACTGGTGGACAGTAAGGACATTTTAACATCAAAAGTGGATGGTAGATCTAAAAAGGTTGACAACCCCTGGACTAAAGTATGCTCTCTAAATTTTATTGAAACTAACAGGAAATGCAAATAGGCGTTATTTTTTCATGCAAAAATTTTTCTCTTGGTAAATGCTTGAAAAAACAATTGTTGTGCCCCATGCCCTTTAAACATAAGAACAGAATACTCCAGGAAATTGTAGTTACCTGTGGTGTTCATATAAAAAGCAAGGGAGGTGTTGCCAGGCTGGGTGGCATTTAAGACCCCATGGTTTTTCAAATGGTATTTATTGAACAAATCTAAAAATACTTATAGTGGTTTCAGACAGCTGCTTAGTAGCATTATATATTTTTCTAGACTGTATTTGGCCACATGGTGCTGCTGTCCTCTTAAAGAATTGTAGTGTGCTATAATACAACACATTTCGAAATATATGGCAGCATCACGTAAACTTCTATTTTTGCAAAGCTTTACTTTTTATAAGTTTGATCTAAGATGCTTCAAGAAAAACATTATTTGTTATATAAGCACAAGTTGTGGTCTTGTAATATTGGTTAGTTTTTGTAACATTTGGATCACAGACTTCACTTCAGAGTTGACAAAAAAATATTTGTTTTGTTGATTTATATTCAGCCTTTGAGCATGATGAAGTTTTCCTTTCGTAAATAACTATATACCATGTTGAATAATTTGATTCAGATGTAAACTTTTTTAGCACAGAAATCAAAACCAAATAGTGCACTATATATCCAAATTCTTATGGAAGGGGTTCAATGACTATACTATCAATAACTACAAATGCCTATGACTCAATTGATACATGGTCAATTTTAAAAATGTACAATGTTTTGTGTCCCTTTATATCATGTGTAGATTTTTTTTGTTTAATAGAAAAAATACAATGGCAATGAAGAATGTCATTGTATTCATTTTATTATTGATCCCACATAATTTCAACCTTAAATAATACTTTTTATAGTGGTTTTATTTATATAGAAAAGAAAATGCAAAGCAATCATTGAGCATTAGATTAGATTTGTTAAGGACTAATCTAAAAAGAAAACTAACACCTCCCAACTTGTAGGCAAATGTTGATCAATTCCTATCAATTCCTTTACATATGTAATACCGATTTCTTGATTTTATTTATGGAATGCTTCAGTCTGTAGTTCATGCTCCCTGTCAAGGAAGTACGTATTTGTCTTAATTCATGTATTAGCACCTTACCAAATTAAAACAATAAACATAGGCCTGAGAATATTTAGTAAAGTTAACATCGTAAATCTATCAAAACATGGTCTGCTGTGAAAACATTTATTAATACAAACTTTTGAAATTATTCTTGTTTAAGCGTTTAACCATTCCGTCTAGAGTAACTTTAAGCTCCAGGCATTGGTGCAATATTATTTTTCTTCACTTTGTCGGTAGGATTGTCACTTGTAAATATTCTGGGCCATTTTCTGCGTGGATTTTTATACCTTGTTTTCAATACTGTTTTTTATACTTAAAGTTGCATTAATAAAAAGCTAAATAAAATACTACCCTACATTCTAGTTATTTTTGGGTAATAAATTACCATATATAGATTATTATGCATTTGTATATTGTACAATATTATAACCTTGCTGTCATACAGTACTGCTTTATGCTCACTAGGTGGCAGTAAAAGCTCTTAACACGAACATTTTTGTAGAATAAAACTAAGTTTCATGTTGGTTTGGGGGAAAAAATGCTACTCTGCATTCCACCTATGAGCAGTTTTTTTTTTTTTTGTTGGTAGCCTCTACTGTAAGTTTTCTCATTCTAAATTAAAGAACCCCCTTTTTCTACTGTACAGCCTTCAGGAACCTTTACATTTGAGACTTTCAAAACACCATCTAAAATGACTGTATGATCTTCAGTTAAGCCTTTATTATCATAAATATATATCTTTGTAACCTTTGAATTGGATTTGAAATCTTTAAAGGAATTCCTCTGAGACCCATTTTTTTTGCAAAAAGTGTGTGCTGCAGATTGATATATGTAAATCACATATTTTCACAAATCTGCTTGCATGTGGAACTCCGCAAAGGGTACATTTGTAAATTGAACTGGTTGTTCCCTGAGGAAAAACTGCTGGGTGAATTGTGACTTGGAAATTATATTTGTTTATAAACTCCATTTGTTGCTATGTTAATTTTTTTAGCTTTGCAATCTGTATAAAATTACTGTAAAAAATAATAATAATAAAAAAAAAAAATATATATATATATATATATATATATATATATATATATATTTTTTTTTTTATTATTTTATTTTTTTTAAACCGAAGGTTTCTTTGATTTTAATCATTTTGGTGCCTTGTGATCTCAATGCTATGTTTAACCATGCATTATTTGTAATTCTAGTGAGATTTATCTCATTTCTGAGCATCACTGAAGTGGCAGGAGATCGTTGACTTGCCCAAATATTGGATCTGCCACCAAAATTTTTTTGTTGTCTGGTTTCTGTGTTCTAGTCCTGCTTTGTAATGAACCAGAGCTTTATGTAAGTTTTTTTTATTTTTTTATTTTTTTAAATAAAGCTATCAGTAATGTGTATTATGTTCAATACATTAGAAAGATCAAAAGGTAAAATTTAAAAGTCATGTCAAGAATGCATTGCACATAAAAGCAGAAAGGTTTCTTCCACATTTAACCATTATTTTTTTTAGCACATATACATAAGGTGCTTAGCTTGGTCACTTTGCATTGCATATTAAACATAACTTGTTCTGTATTTCCTTGGGTGACACTGCAGATTTACAGGCTCTGCAAATGCATCTGTAATGGAGGACCTGCAGTGAGATAAACTACACATACACTGTACAAACCTTAATCAGGTATATGATATGAACATAAACACAATGCTAACAATAATGGATGTTGCCATCATTGAGCTGCAGTTATTGACCAGACACAGATATGCCATATTTCTCTTAGGAGGCTTCTTTATAAATTTTTGTTTTATATAAATGGTTTAACTAGGTTGCCTAATTGTATTCTCCTCCTATAAAAAAAATAACAGATTCTCATGTGTGGAATTGCCATTTTAGCCCTGTTACTGCTCATGCAGGGTGCCAGGTTTCACAGCTGCCAGGTGTTCCCAATACAGGTGTGTGATGCTGATCCAAGCAGTGACGTGTGGTAAAGAAGAGCTGCATTAGTTTTAAATGTGGACAATTCGTCTTTGTTCAGAAATGTACAATCTTCCTCAGTGACAAATACAAAATGATTATTAAAGGATCACTGCAGTGTAATTATAATTTTATGTTTTGATTAACTTGACTTAATGGACAAAATATGTTTACATGGTTTCAAATAAATTGCAGCAAGCTTTTGTGTTCAGTTTTGCTTTAGCTATGATGGACATTTGATTTTGTAAAATAATTCGAAACGTGAGCAGACTGGGAGGGGCAATGAACACAGATACTATTCTGTACGCCATTATTTAGTTAGGTGTTTTAGAAGCATGAGAAGATTTTAGTTTACGAACATTGGGCCCTCAGCCAATCCTGAAAAAGCATTTACGAGTGCCCTAAGTGCAGACTAAATCCTACATAGCTATGTTAATCACTCATCCCTAAAACATTGCAAGAGAATTGCTCCGGGCCAACTTCACGACACAGCTGAAAAGCAAGGCTTAAATCTCCATTGAGTTTATCACCGACAATAAAAAAAATCCCCTTCCACTTTGATACCCAAGCCCTATGCTAATAAGATTTTACAGATTACTCAAATCAGGGCACTACCGTAACTACAAATAGCAGACGAAAGACTTGCGTGTACCAAAGATCACTCCCCCAGAAGCATTTAAATTGACATAGCACAAAAAGCAGTATAAAATGATGAAATGTCAACATTATCGGACACTTAACAATCAGATATCAACATGTGTAATTAAAAAAATATTATATGTTCGTATTAAGCCTGTTTTTATGACTGAAAATCAAGGGGAAAAAGCAACCCAGTAAGCACATCACAAAACCATGTTGCCTAGGAATAAATGCTTTGATACATTGTCTATAACTACCATATTTTTCTGTGTATAAGATGCCCCATGTATGACGACCCCTATTTTTGGAGACCAAAATTATAAATATGCAAATGTGTATTCTACAAATTCTTATTTAAGTGCACTTTCTGTCATGATTTTCACGAATTTCCAATCCAGCTGTGCATTGCGTTTTTCCGGTTTAACACGGTTATAAGTGATGTGCTCACAGGGATATTGAGCTGGAATGGAAATAGTTCAAAATCATGACAGAAAGTGCACTTAAATATATGTGTAGCCCAATAAGTTCATCTCTTTGGACACAAGCACTGTAATAATAACAAATGCGTTTTTTAAATATGTGTGGCCACTTGCAGTATTGCTGCTGTGCTGTATTCCGTGTATAAGGCAACTCCCCTATTTTAAACTTCAAAATTTTGGCAAAAAATATCGTCTTATACACAGAAAAATACGGTATATCATATTTTAACACAAAATAAAGACATATTTACAGATTAAAGTTATAAATACAATTGTTTCATCTATTTAATATCAAAACATATTAACTAAAAATAAACAATTACTAATTACTATATATTATTATTATTATCCAACTGTTCCCTTGCAGCAGCTAGTTACGGACAGTTGTTCCTGCACTTCCCACTCATAATATCCATGACGTTCACATTTCCTATTGGCTCCTATAGCCGTGTCTTATCTGTAAAGCTTTGTTTGGCTGCTCCCTACACAGAAATCTGTTGCGTCTAAGGCAGGATTTACGGCTGTGGGCTGAGTGCCCTAATGTGGGGCAGTGAAAGTTTAGAATACTGTTGTAACTTAATAAGAAATGGCTCCAGTATCTCGTTTAAGTTAAGACTGCAGTTTACACCGTCAGATTAGCATAGGGCCCATGGTCCTTTTTGCAGACTCCATTTGACAGTAGTTTGCTCATGCATGAGAGTGAATGTTATTTTAATGAAAATAATGTAAAGGAGCTTATGTTTATTTCCACAAGGTGGCTTCTCTTCAAAAAATGCCACAAAGAAATATATAATTGTAGTCACAGTACAAAAGTTTATTCTAATGCTTTAAGCGCATCTTGTCAGGGTGGTATTATAGTGACAGGGAATTCCTTCCTCATTTTGGGAGCTTTCTGGTGTCCATCTTTTGTTATCAGGTAACTATGATCAGTATATTAACCTATTAGATATATTTTGCACATTCAATTTCCTAGAAATATTGGTCACTTGGACATAGCTATTTAAAAGATGAAATATACTGCAGACAACTGCAAAAAATGTTTTTCATTTAGGTAGTGTTATTAGATGATTAATTGAGTAGATTTTTATTCATTGTTTGTCTTTTTTCTTTTTCCGTATTTGACTGATCCAAAAAGCTGTTTATAGCTCAGGGTTAACGTAATCCAGAGTCTTTATTGCAGGAAACAGCTTGTAAAACATTTTAATGAGGGAAGCAACAGAAATTTGTCAAATCCAACAACCCCACTTTCTATACTAAAATAAGAAAATATTAATTTACATCCATATCCTTTCTTATTTAAGATACAGCACTAAAGAAGCACTAGCTGTAGCACTGAGATAAACGTCTTTATGGAAACTAGAATTAAGTGTCTGAAAAGTCAAGGATAAGCGCACAGTAGGGTCTACATTTTTATGTTTTTCATATTACACAGCCATGGTGAGAACTTTGGCTTTTTCGTGGAACTTTTTAGACATTTTTTTCACCAATATTGGTTGATTGCATTACAAAAAAATTAGTTATAAGTGGATAATGTGTTTTTATTGATCTACTCTATTTTCGGTACAATATAGATATACGTTGTTTAACACTGTAGATAGGTTCCAGGCAAAAGGTGTGCTAAGCGAAACGGCGCTAAATGGCGCAGTTTAACATGGGGCAGATAGTATTAGGGGAACTCATGAAAAAAAAAACACAATTTCTATTGTTATTTAAACATTTTTGGTTTTATATGAACTTCAAAGAAACCGCATTAACACAAACAGCACATTAGCAGAAATATAAACTTTAAATTATTGATGTTGAAACTTCTGGGTCAACCTGGATTCTGTTTGATTTGCTATAACACTGTTTTTTTTTCACCAAAGAAGAGTGTAAAAAGGGGTCCGGCAGGCAAAAACAGCGTTATGTTGAGGCAGTGCTATAGAGAATCAGAGCGTAAAAAGGCATCTGGCAGGAAAAACAGCTCTATAGTGAATCCGCTCTAAATAGGGTAGCTTCAAGCAGGGTAAACCTGTACTTTAGTGGGCGTTAAATTTGTATAAGTGCGTTGTCCGCGTCTAGTGCAATTTCTTGTTTGCAGTTATTCAGAAAATCAATGAGCATCACCAGAAAGAAGTTTCTTCGGATAAATGCTTTCATGTTATAATATTTCAAATCTGTTTTAAATACCCTTTGAGAATTCGCAAATGCACATTCTCTTGAGTGTTTTATTTTCTTACGTATATCTGGTGGATGATATGCATAGCTCTTATGTTTCTGTATTAACAAAAAAATATTTTAAATGAGAGAAAATGTCCCAAGTATAATTTAAGAATGGCAGTATGTTTACAACATTTAATTACAAATTCTAATATCCCATATTAACCTAAACAATCAAGTGCCCTACTCGTAATAAGGCTAAACCCAGATCCATTATGATTTATTTTTAATCTTTGCCTTACACACATTTTATAGGTTGCCTCAGGGGTGGATCTACCAGTGGTGCAGTGCATCAGGACCTTTCTCTGGGGAGGCCCAGTGTTGTGTAATTTTTTTTCTGTAGTGTAGTGGGCCCCCCCACCCTGGCCCATCTTGCCATAGCCCCCCTGTGCCTCCTTAGATGCACACACCCCTCTCTGGTCTGAAATTGCTGTGTGTCTGGGTATTTCTACTGAAGCTTTAAGGGATGGAAGTGTGGAGCAGTTCAGCATGCTGGGGTTGTGTATAAGGGAAGAAAATAACCAAATGAGGGTTGCAAAAGGACAGCAAAGTATTGGGGGTGGATTCTGTGAGGGAGGAAGTAATTGCACTCAGGGGTGCATCATTGTGCTGAATGCTTCTCATACCGGTTCCAGGAGCAGATATATGCTAATGCTGTACTTTTGGTGAGCCCTTAGCACTACTGGAAACACATGGCAAGGTCTGTGTATGCTTGAAAGCATAGCTATGAATGGGAACCACTACAGGCAGCAGTGGAAGTCAAACTCTTCTCCAGTAGTTCTTTCCAAATGCCTCCAGCTAAGCATGGTATGGTTTGGTGTAAATCTATTTCTGCATGACCTGGACTGTTGATGTGCCTGGTGGACTATATTTTTAGAACCAGGCTCCCATATCTGCTCCAGGAACCGGTATGAGAAGCATTCAGCACAGTGATGCACCCCTGAGTGCAATTACTGCTTCAATAAGGCATTCTGATTACAAGAATATTACACAGAATCTTACTGTTTTCATGCAGCAGTAAGAGGAGTTGCTAGCAGTGTGAAGTGGCCTTAGGTCAAAGATGAGAAACATGGCATCCTATTTGAAAGAGAGCATGAAGAAAGGCAGAGGTTGTAGAAGGCAACAATCTGTTATGGCTAGAAGTAAATAAAGTGTACATGTTATTATCTATGCTTAATTTAACATATTTCCCCATTATTGTACATTCTCATCCTTACTCCCAGAAATAACGAGAAAATTTGCAATTTAGCTATGTGTCCTATAAAAATATTTGATTATGCCAAAAGTCCTGCTATAGTTACATGCTTCATGTATAAAAAATATATACAAAAAATATGGTTATGTCTGTTTCTATTAACAAGAATGTTGCCTCACTCAACCATTCTTTCCTTACCTCATCCCCATTTAAAAATAGAAACCTTTGAAAATATGTAAATAGATTAAGCAGTCAACCACCCTGAACTTTCTCCTTCCCATATATGTTTGTTTCTTACAACTATGTACCATTTTGCTTCTTAATAAAAAAAAATATGTGAAAAAAAAAATAGGGAAACATGCCCACTAGTATGTGGTTCTTTTGAACTAAGGTAGATTGAAATAGAAACTGTCTTTCTGTATCTTTGCGTTGGACGATGCTATTTAAATATTTGTAATACTGTAAACTTAATGGGCCACTGAAGTCATTGGTGATGCTCTTCGCCATCAGATACAGGATTGAAATACATGTGTAAAAATCCTTTTTCATTTCCAAAATTTAAGGGTTGACATTTTTCGGTATTGCTCATGTAGCCCTAGAAGCCCTCCTATAAGCAGCTTAAGAGGATGGATGTTTAGACACACCATCAAACATCTGTTTCATGGATCCAATCCCATAAATGGAGCTGTGTTTAGATACAAGAAACAAGAAAGATTTAAACCCTGGAACTATTGCTGAGCTATTTGAGCAGATGATTTATGCATAACCATTAAATAGAAACAATTTCATAAACACACACATTTCAGGGACTCTGATGCAGCCTTTTTTAATTTTGATGCCTATAACTCCTATATGTTCAGCAGCAATTTCAAAAATGAAAACATACAGTGCCTTGCAAAAGTATTCACCCCCCCCCCCCCCGCCTCAACATTTTTCGTGTTTTGTTGCCTCACAACCTGGAATTAAAATGGATTGCATAATTTAATGCCCACAACTTTCAAGATGTTTTTTTATTCTTTCTTTTTATTGTGAAGCAAAACACAAATATCAAAATTACAGAAAAAGTAAATGTGCATAACTATTCACCCGCCAAAAGTCAATACTGAGTAGAGCCACCCTTTGTGGCAATCACAGTTCCATTGGATAAGTCTCTATGAACTTGACACATCTTACTACTTTGATTTTTGCCTATTCCTCCTTGCAAAACTGCTCCAGCTCCTTCAAGTCTGACCACAGATCTTCTATTGGATTGAGGTCTGGGCTTTGACTAGGCCATTCCAACACATTTACATGTTTCCCCTTAAACCACTCAAGTATTGCTTTAGCAGTGTGTTTGGGGTCAAGAATATCCCTGTATTTAGCACCATCCATCTTTCCCTCAACCAGTTTCCCAGTCCCAGTTCTTTCGGTGATGGGTTTGCGTCCGACATAGCGTTTTCTTTGATGGGCGAAAAGTAAAATTTTAGTCTCATCAGACCAGAGCACCTTCATACATTTTGGGAGTCTTGAGAGTGGAGGATCCCATGGTCGGATTATAGCTCATTAGATTTATATTTTCTGAACTACATTACAAGCATGATTTAGTCATTGAATTTACTGTATCTCTTTAAATAGAAATGCTAGACACTGGTATTCATTTGTAATTGCTTTTTTTTTAAATTCCATTTCTAGACTGTTTTCCAAGGGTGAAAAGAGCAATATCCACTGGTACCAATGTGCAGTATAACGGTTTATAACACCATCCTTATTTTTAAAAAGAACATAATCCTTGGAGCATTTCTGTCTGCAGAGGTATAAAGGCTCAAGTGATGAATGAATGGATGCCGGTGGCAGCTTCAGCAGGTTTTTCCTTTTTTTTCTCTGTGTGCTTTAAAAACTTAAGTTTTGAAACCTCTCTGTTTTGCTTTAGTCCTTAGAGCTCATTGCACTTTAGCAAAACTTTATCAAACATTTTCAAAATAGATAGAACAAAATGCTTTTGTTGTCTTTTTGCAATCTCAATATGTCTCAACCCAGATACTGCCTTGGTAGTGAAAATGCCCTTATGCTTATTTCTTGTGAATGCGTTAAACTTTGCCCATTCAGTGCTATACCATTCCCAGTAGTGTCTGTTAATATAAAACAAAAATTACAGAAACTTTAAGATCCTTCTGTTTTTGTTGCTGTTTTGTTGCTATATCTCTAACATTATAGACCGTAGTATACACCATGCCATCCAAAACAAGCAACCGTGATGTAGTTCCAGTGAATATTGTTTAAAATATATATACATTACATCTGTCCCTAAAATGCAATACAAAAATACGAGCCACGGGACTTAGAAAAAAAAAACATTACGAGTTCGCAAAAATATGACCTTTATCGCCCGAACCAGGCCCACATAAAAACATTAAAAATACAAGAAAAACACAACAAATACAAAAAGCTTACCCACAGCAAGGGGGGGCAACAAGGACCTCTGCAAGTGAAGTTACACCTCTATTTAAGTACAAATTAAAGAGTTCACACACAGGAAAATCCCAAAAGCGAGAGAAAAAATGGCTACCTAAGAAAGCGAGGCTACAGGACCCTAAACCCGCAAAACACCACCATGCACATACAGATTTTCCAAAAAGCCATACGAGGTACAAGATACACCATTAGCAAGGACGCTACATTATACACAGCCGCCTAGCACATACACATTAGCAGCCATTTTACAACACTAACTTACACAAAGCGGAAGTACACAGCTACACTAACGGCTTAACCTCGCGCACGCAGCCTATTTACACTGCACACATTGCTGACACTTACACTTCAGCTCCACAACAGTGCAAACCTACATTATATGCTGCAGGAACATCAAAACAGATTGTCAGCTCTTCAGCACATTGCTTCCTGCATGTTTTACTTACAAATAGGTAAAGTATATTCATTTATTAATGTAAGAAGTATTTCACTACCATACACAAAAAAACAACAAAAAAAAACACCATAAACACAACACCTATTCACTGCGCGTCTCCACCAAACAGCATTACCTGCCTTACAATTTTATTGACGTGTAAGTCGCTAGTTTAGTAATAATTAAGAGTTTTGTGCAAAGATCTTTATCTCCCGAATTGCTGTTGTCCATCAGATTAATGTTAGCAGGTCGTGTGTTTTGGCAGAGTAACAGAAAGAAGTTTGTTGCATGTAGTGTGAGCTTAAGAGAAAAATTATAAGATTGGTAGAATTGGTGACAAAAGGAAGCACTTGCCCCAGTGTGGTTTTACATTTAAAAAAAACAGCTCCCACCCTGGTTACAAGCTCTCTAAGGTTATCCCAGTCCATAATGCAGATGTGAGGTTTGGCGCTAGGCTCCCAGAATGTTCTCACAGGAGTTCCAAGGCCTTATTATTGGCTTCGTTTTTAAGCATTACTCAGGGAATAATTGTGTCTTTCTCTCACAGCTCATACTGTTCTATTGAACATGAAGCATTCTGTAATTGTTTTCTTGCTTGGAAGATAGTCACAAATTCAAATCCAGGTGAATGGATCGAAATCATCTCTACAGGTTTGAGCTGCATTGTCAAAATATTACAAACTTGACAATGGTAAAATGTAATTAGGATGCATAAAGGGGAAAAAAAACATTTTAAGGACCTCTGAATTCTGGGGAAAACAGGCTAAATTACAATTAGTCACTTCTATATGTTCTATAAAAGTTTAGTAGAATATATGAAATATTTTTTACTTACTTTATTTTATCAATTATATGCTTAGTATGGAGCCAGTTATTTTATTTCTTACATTTATCCTCACTGAAATCTACCACTGTCTTACTGAACTGGTCTTTTCCCATAGCATATGTACGAATGATCTCACTGTTGGGGGATAGAGCCATCCAATCAACTGGGCAGGGTTAACTTACAACATCAGGAGAGCCACTAAAGCTGCTGATTCATCCCCCTAGCGGGACGGGAGCCATTTATTGCACAAATAAGGTATAATAGCTATTAGTGTACAACACACAAAATTCTTCCATCAAAAAATAAATAAATAATAATTATACTTGCATACTTTACATGTGCATATATAAATAATATGTATAATTTACATGTCACAACTTGCTCTGTTGTGCTTGTTAAGACAAAGAAGACCAACCCTACCCGCAAGTTGTTAGGCTCCTTTTATCTCCACACACAGGATAGCTTAACCAAATGCTAGGACAAGTTGCCAATTCTCCAGATCAAGTTGTGTTTGCTGGGTCGAAGTTGCAGACATTCAGCACAAGTTACCGGGTACCAGAACAAAATGCAAAAAATGTTTTGGGGTAAAATAAAAAATATAATAATAAACGCCTTCCCTCTAAATGAAACGCACCATGCATAACTTTATTTTGCAGTACACAAGTTTTTATACAGTTCTTCAACCGATCATCAATGGCCCACTTTATGCCTCCTTTGAACTACCCCAGGTATGTCTCCAAGGACTTGATACCTGCCTGTCTCCTTCCCTACCTAGGGTGCCAAGGGTTCTTTAGTCCCAGTTATAAGCTACTGCCAGGCGGGATCAGGGCACAGTAGGAGCTGATTAAATAGTCTAGTTGCTGGATACAGAGTGTCTGGGTGAGGGGGTCTAGACCTTAACCCATGTGGAGAACCATAAACCTGAGGTGTGAGAGTCTTAGATTATCAGGGGCAGGCGCTCTGGTATTTGGGTGATCCAGACGAGGGCAGTGGGGTAGGCTAGCAGTCTCTGGGTAGTTCCAGAGCAGGTAGGAAATAGGGGTAAGGCCCAGTGAATTCAGGAGACAATGCTGTTGGGTTTACCCACTCCCTAGCCGATCTCCTGTTGGGTCGAGATACCTTTATTTAATCGGAGGGGAGCTGGCTAAAGGTTTTGAGGCAGCTTTGGGGTGCATTTACTTTTCATGGACCGACCAGGACTTTCCTTAAGCACATGTTAGATTGAATGAGTGGTCACAAGCAAAGGCTACAGTCAAGTACTTCCTAATGTGTGGATAACAACAAGACAACATTTTAAAGGGATATCGCTTACAGAGCACTTAACACCACTTTACCTTTGTCTTTTGAAGCGTTTCAGTTGCTGTTTTGACAGCATTGTTAACTATACTTGATGACTTAATCATGTTCTTGATTCTCCCAAGCTTAGCGCTTGATTCTGAGCAGGACCGTAGCCGGTCCCTGGGACTCGGTGTGAACGGAGTATCGCGGCTGGCTACTGGAAGCATCTAATGGTTGCCCTTAAAGTGATACTACCAAAAAAATATTTGTATTAGCCCAGTGCAGTTAGTTACACCCAAAACACATTCTGCACAAGGACTAAACGTTCAAAAGAGTCCCTTAGGCTCACATTCTGGTGGAAAGGGCTCTTGAAGGCCCAAGACATACAACCAGGGCTTTGGACCTAACATCATACAACAACATACATCTACAAGTGATATAGTCATTTTAAAAAGCCCTGATGGCCATGAGAATAGCTTTTGAGTTAAGTAACCACATGGACTAGTGTCCATCAATGTCCGATTGCCATCACAAATGTGTCCATGAGTTCCAGGTGTTCATGACAGTATACAGTGCCTTGCAAAAGTATTCACCCCCTTGGCATTTTTTGTGTTTTGTTGCTTCACAACCTGGAATTAACATGGATTGTTTGAGGATTTGCATCATTTAATTTACAGAACATGCCCACAACTTTGAAGATGTTTTTTTTTTTATTGTGAAGCAAACCACAAATAGGACAAAATAACAGAAAAAGTCAATGTGCAAAACTATTCACCCCTCTAAAGTCAATACTCTGTAGAGCCATCTTTTTGCAGCAGTCACAGCTTCAAGTCACTTTGGATAAGTCTCTATGAGCTTGCCACATCTTACCACTGGGATATTTGCTTATTCCTCCTTGCAAAACTGCTCCAGCTCCTTCAAGTTGGATGAACAGTGTCATGATCCTTCTGACCACCAGTTTTGGGACTCATGTGATCCAGTGGTGTGGTCTGTTTATAGTTATTTTATGTTATGTTATTCAATGTTAATTACTGTATGTTATGTTATGCTAATTACTGTATGTTATGTTGCTTCCCTATGCGTGATTGACTTGTGATGTGTGATTCTGTATGATGCATGTTTGGTTCATTAAGTGTTAAATATTTTAGAATGTTGTCGTCAGGGGCAGTAACTGTCAGAGATAGCAGTTGAGAGGCAGTTGAGATTCAGAGTGTGTGTGTCTCTGAGGAAAAGTCGGCTCTGATATGAAGTGTCTACAGCAATAAAAGCAGTTCCTGATCACATATATAGTTGTGAGCGTACGAGTCGTTGCTTGCGGGCTCGCGTAGCGAGCCGCGGCCCTCGCGTAGCGAGGTCACTGGGCAAGGGCCTCAGTTGCTGGCATGGAGCGCCGAAGGCGCTCCATGCCAGCAACTGAGGCCCCTCGCGAAGCGAGGGCCTCAGTTGCTGGCAAGGTCACTGGGCACGGGCCTCAGTTGCTGGCATGGAGCGCCGAAGGCGCTCCATGTCAGCAACTGAGGCCCCTCGCGAAGCGAGGGCCTCAGTTGCTGGCGAGGTCACTGGGCAAGGGCCTCAGTTGCTGGCATGGAGCGCCAAAGGCGCTCCATGCCAGCAACTGAGGCCCCTCGCGAAGCGAGGGACTCAGTTGCTGGCGAGGTCACTGGGCAAGGGCCTCAAACCCTCGCAAACTTCACGTCGCTACTCAAAAAACACGACACACAAATTACGACACTCGCTAAATTTTACGAGGAACGCAAACAACCTACGAAACACGTTACCACACATTACGACCTCGCAAACATCGGACGCAACACGCCGACATACAAACATTTAAAACACAATACATACACACAGCACATACATAAAAACCTTACCTACACCAAGAGGGAGCACCCAGGACCTCAAAAATGCAACTTACACCTCGATTTTACTCGAAATAAAAGACTTTTGAGACTAAAAAAAAATCTAAGCGACAGAAAAAATGGCTGCCGAACAAAACGAAAACGAGGCTACACCACTCTAAACTCGCAAAACACCACAACAAACTCGCAAAACACCACAAGAAACTCGCAAAACGACACAAACCACCTACGGATATTCATACCACACAGTGCACACATTCAGCATGCTTACACAGCAGCTCCACACCACTAATGCTGCAGCAACATCAACACAGATTGCCAGCTCTTCATCACAATGCTTCAAAATAGGTACACTATATTCATTTACTAATTTAGCTACGTTACAATTTCATTGCCGTCATTTTTTGACGGGCAATTCGCTAGTGTTTTTATAAAGCTGAGCCTGCATTCTTAATTTAAATACTGCATCAAATTGAAGAGGAATCAGCTGTCTGGTGAAGGAATATAAAGAACTTGGTGTATCTGCTGGGTAGGTTTGGCCATAACAGCCTTATCAAGCCTGACTGAAGAAAGCAGATCTCCACAAACATCAATCTTTAAGTCTGACCACAGATTTTCTATTGGATTGAGGTCTGGGCTTTGATTAGGCCATTCCAACACATTTACATGCTTCCCCTTAAACCACTCAAGTGTTGCTTTAGCTGTGTGTTTGGGGTCATTGTCCTGCTGGAAGGTGAACCTCCGTCCTAGCCTCAAATCACACACAGAGTGGTACAGGTTTTGCTCAAGAATATCCCTGTATTTAGCACAATCCATCTTTCCCTCAACTCTGACCAGTTTCCCAGTCCCGGCTCCTGAAAAACATCCCACAGCATGATGCTGCCACCACCATGTTTCACTGTGGGGATGGTGTTCTTTGGGTGATGTGACGTGTTGGATTTGAGCCAGACATAGCGTTTTCTTTGATGGCCGAAAAGTTCAATTTTAGTCTCATTAGACCAGAGCACCTTCCTCAATACATTGTGGGAGTCTCCCACATGCCTTTTCGCAAACTCAAAATGTGCCATTTTGTTTTTTGCTGAAAGTAATGGCTTTCTTTTGGCCACTCTGCCATAAAGCCCAACTCCTATGGAGTGTACGGCGTATTGCTGCCTCTCTGATTAAGGCCCTCCTTGCCAGGTCCGTGAGTTTTGGCGGGCGGCCATCTCTTGGCAGGTTTGCTGTTGTGCCATGTTCTTTCACCAACTTAGATTATTGTGTTCTGATCCATCACATAAAATTCAGATTAACAAAACATTGAATTTAAGGCTGTAATGTAACAAAATAGGTAAAAGTCATGGGGGTGAATATTTTTGCAAGGCACTGTACATATTTTATACAGCTTTCTGTATTTGAATTCTGTATATTTATTTTTTTTACTGCAGGAAAAGTTTTGTGAGCTGTACAATAATAGGTATTATACATTATGTGTTTAATAAAGTGTTTTTTTTCCTGATAGGGGTGAATCAGTGACTGTGGTAGCTCCCTATATCATGTTAAAAATGGACCCTGTCTAGTTGTGAGGATGGCTTCACCCCAACCGTGATATTTTATTGCAAGCAGCAGCTAAAAAGATATTAGAGATGGGTAATGTGAGGGGCAAGATGCCGTCCTTTATACTGAGTCTTTTGAAATTAAGTAAGCCAAAAAAATATATAATTCACTAAAAAGATCATAAAAAGCATAGAAGAGCTAAGGGTTAAGTGGTCTATAAACAACTGAACGTTTATAAGAAATTGTTCTTTACTGATCAGTTTCTTTCAGCTGCTCTAAGTAGAGGGTGCATTTGTAAACTAATGAGCTTACTATTAGCATAACTGACTAAAAGCTACATTTAATTTCTAGAATTAACTTAACTTGATTCTATAAAAAGCTGGTCATTTTCTACTATGCTGTAATTTAGGACAGAGGTTCCCAAACTCGTCTTTGACTTTCATTGTTGTGGTCTAAGAAACAATTGGGATTACAAGAAAAAAAAAAAGTTAAAAACATTAATAAAAAAAAATGCACACAAATGCAGTACAGAATTGCCTAGATCGCATGGTATCTAAGTGCACAAACTACATTCCAATAGTGCACAGTACAATATAAGATTAATTTGATTATTCACAAAGACCTGGTAAACTTTACATAATCCATTGGGAAAAAATGCTTGGGAGCCACTGTTCTAGGAAATCTATATAGGTTATACAAAATATAAATGTATACTACATAGAAATCTCAAGTTTGATAAATTCACTGTGAGCTGATAAAAATAATAGGTTCAACCAGCACAATTAAAAAACAGGGCTTCTTCGAAGTGCTGAAAAATGATGTTCTCATTAAAAGGTGATATAGCATTGAATGTAGATAGGAAATGCGAAATGTGAAATGTCAACACTAAAAGAAATAATGACCTTATTTGTAACTCAATAGGTTACCTCCAGCAACTCAGTGCAGAATTATCCAATACAAATGCTTTAATTCCTATTTCGTTATTTGAAACATTCCTCACTTTTTATTATTAAGAATGTGCACTTGTCAAAAAGTATAAAATGAAGACCGTCATGGCTTATCATTACCGGAGGGCATTTCAATCAATTTATCAGTAAAGAAGTATTACATACCTAGATAGCATCACTCTTCTCAAATGTGAAATATTGATTGGAAAAGGTATGTTAATCATTACCGAGAGATGATCAATATTTCTAATTGCTTGTTTTTTTATAATCTGCAAATAGATGATGCCGGTGGTGAAAGAAGACAGTAGCAAGTGTTTAGAAGCTCAGTCAACGCTTTTGATCCATGTTATTAGTACTAAGTTTCCTTTCCTGCATGCTTCAATCACTGAAAGCTGCTTTAAGTATTTATTTGAGATGAATTCTACAAATAAGCTCAACATTTGATTTATATGTATGTCACATGGAGAGCATATGGCTGGAAGGCAGAGAGTTCAGCAGGAGCTGCAACAAATTAATCATCTCCTGGTGAGGCAATTAAATATTACCAGCACACACTCTAAAAAGCAGCTCTCAGTCTGTAATAGCTACCAGTTGCTACTGTATGTGTTGGAAGTGTAAAAAGAGAGATTAAGAAAACAAGTATGTTAAAGTGTGTATCTGCTAGTAAGTGATTTCAGAAACACTGAGGTTCACAAAACCTCTTACCTGTGAAGGAATTTATAGCACAACAAGATGGTAAATTTATTGAGTATCTTTAAATGTTTTTTGTTGTTGATATAGTTTGAATAGCATATAATTGCATACATATATTAGTTCTGTCTATGTAAGTTTTATGTTTGAAAGTGAGCTTCAAACAACATTGACAACTATCACTCCCTTGATTTAGTGCTCAGCAACCAGTCATTAAATTCGTCATTACAAATTAAAGTACGGTAAGTCAAATAAGTATGTATCTTATTTGTAAATAAAGGGTATTTTAATTATTTGTACTTGCTTTTAAATCAGATTTTGCCTCTCTGCAACAAATTTCAAATGCTTCTTCCTATATAATTTTCTTTTATGCCTCTACACCATCTCCACTTTTGTCATCCAACTCCACTGACTTACTAGCATGGTTAGCCCTTGCATATAAATCTATACATCTCTATTACCTTGCTCAGTCATATATTGAATCTATAATCTACCCAATGTCCTTTCACATTGGATAGATTATAGCGGATCTAATTTTCAACCCTCAAAGTCTAATTCCAACTTGTGCCAGTCAACGTCTCCTACATTGTCTCTGTTATGTAATACAAGCTTTTTAAGTTAGTAGACATGGCCCAGCGTTGCCGTGAAAAATGTTCCTCACTTCCTCGATTATTGTATATTTTTTACACTAGATGTTTTCAGATCTTTAGAGATAATCTTTTATTAAATAAAGGGGACCTGAGTCAACAAATGACACTTTTTTTTACTTATTTCATTTATTTAATTAACACATTTATCCCGGATTCAGGTCATTCAGTTATCCAGGTTTATGGATTCTTTGCAACTTCCAGGATGACTTTAAGTTTAAAGAAATTTTGGCAGACTGGCCATTTGTGGCTTTCACTGTAATTCTGTGGAGTCCCAGAGAAATTGCTTTGTAATTCTTTCCAGAATTATAGATATCAGCAATGTTTTTTTTCTGATCTTTTCAGGAATTTAACTTGATAGTGGCATAATGTATTTTTGTGCTGGTAACTTGATTGATCATAAGAGTCAAAATAACAAATGTGCAGTAAAAGAAGAAATCAGTAAGGAGGCAAATACTTTTTCACTGCACTGTTCATGCTTTGAGTCCTAAAGACCCATCTTCTGTCATTGTCTCTCCCTTATATATGAAGACTATATATCATGTATACACCACTACCTCTCAACACCTTTCCAGCTTTTCTACTTGAGCTTTCTTTCCCATTATGACCTGTTTTTTTCCCAGGATCTCGATACAGCCTCTGAGCATCCTTCCAAGAACACACCAACTCTAACCTTACTTTACGCACCTCGTCAAACCAACCACTTTGCACCATTTTTCTATCTGTACAATGTCTTGTATATACATGTGAATAATTTATAATTGAAAACAAAATGGTGTAATAAACAAGATGGTCTTAGTTTAGCTGGTTACTGTAAATAGTAGCTTCCAACACCTCTTTATTATACTCTGTGCTTTTGTTATTTTTGATAATGACATTAAGGGATGATATTTGTCTGAAACTATACAGAAACCTATGCACTAAACTCTGAACAATTAGCAATGTTTTATCTAATCAATGTCCTTAAATAAATAAAGGTGGGAGAAGGCTAGTAGTTTGCATCTCTCCGATTGCATGAATTAGGTAAACTAAAGTGCTGTTTTAAGGTAATTGTTCCAATAGAAAACAGACAGCAGCAAACTGCTTTGCATCCCTTTGCAAGTTTATTGAATCTGGAGGATTGTCTTTTTTTAAAGGACTACTATACAATGAAAATACATTATATACATCTCAAAACTTTGAGTTTGTCTAAGAGCATAAGATGGGAAAAAGTTATAAATCTAGTTTTTAGCTAGGAAAACAAGTTTGATGCCTCTGCTGGACCCTGTAGGTATCCATGATACTTTGGTGTGTTTTGCATCTTTTGATTTAATCAACTTCCTGCTTCTGGGCCTGTGCGGGGAAGGGGTATGTTGTCAATTTCAATCTTATCCAGTTATCTTCTCACTTCTCCTGTTTTTGATTATTTTATTACATACATCGTAAAGGTGTGCCTTTTTTTTTCTTGAACTCCATTGGTCCTGTAAATAATTTTAACACACTTCTAATTTAAACTCAAATAATTTTTTCTCTTAAGTAGTTGTGCACTAATAAATTACATATAGGAATGTCTATATTATTTACATTTATATAGACATCTGAAGATACATTAGAAAGAAAGGGTGACATTAAGCCCCATTAAATTCCAAGCCCGTATCGGCAACGTGACACCTGCAAAGTCTGCGGGCTTGAAATTTGGGTTACAGTAATTTGAGTTACAGAGCTATTAAAATAGGCAATGGTGCGAGTTACGGGCTTGATATACATGCCTGTAAATCCTTTCTGCGCACACAAGCTTTAAAGGGGACGGATGAGCCGCGATTAGCCATAACCATCAAATTGCGTTATAACGTAGTGCGTCATAGACCTCTCAGCCAATAAAAAAGTGGTCTAGTTGAATATGATTGAAAGAGGGAGATTATAAATTTGCATTTCACACGCCCATGCGTTGAATGTGTTGTATTTTCTTTTGAAGTAGCACGCAGATCCCGGAGTTGGTGGTTAGGTTCAATTGGAGAGAGAGTAGGAGAGTTTTGAGAGAGGTAGTTTGCGATTTTATTTATCTATATTCTATTTCATACGAATTTACACTTAATACTTGCTTACACATATTTGCAATACACATGATTTAAAGAACACACATACAGACATATATAGTTAGGTCACACACCCCCATCCCATCCCCCACACCCCATCCCTCAATAATTATTAATAAAACATAGCACACACATTTTTCTTTTCCAACAGACATATACAGTTAACCTTTTTTTTATTTATCCTTATTTTGCTTTTGGCATATTATGGAGGGAGGGGAGAGGAATAGAGAGTTGGGGAGGAGGAGAAGAGGAGAGGTGAGGAGGAGAGAGAGGTGGCCATGGGGAGTAGAGGTGGGGAGGAGGTGGTGAGTAGTGAGGTGGAGGAGGGAGGGGAGTAGGAGGAGGTGGTGGAAGGGGGGCCAGAGCATCAGGCACACATAGCACAGGGACAGAGGGGAAGGGGTGGTAGTTCGGGGAAAGGACAGGCCCCAAGGTCAGGTCAGGGAGGCAAGGGTCCCTATCCACAGTCGAGAGGGCAAGAGGCTAAAGGCAAGCACAGGGCCCACAATAATATGCACCAGGATAATGTGGTCCTCCTCAGTGCTCTCCGTGGCCGGCCCGTGATTCTTGTAGGGGGAGGGAAGTTAAGCCAGGTCCTAGGGCTCCGGCTATGAAGGAGGTAGCGGCAGAGGTTACTGGGGTAGGCCCAGCACCAAGGGATGTGAGGTTTGTCAAGCACAGATTCAACGACATCAGGGCCAAGGTGAGGAGGGGGATGGCTAAAGAGGATATGGACCGCAGCATGACCAATAATGAGTAGAAGAGAGTCACCAGGTATCACCTGAGACCGTTGCCCGCCACTGGAGCTTTAGGCCCGGTGGCCCAGCAATACCCAGTCTCCATGTCAGGTGAATATC
The DNA here is from genome assembly GCA_027410445.1 of Discoglossus pictus. NCBI lineage: Eukaryota > Metazoa > Chordata > Amphibia > Anura > Alytidae > Discoglossus > Discoglossus pictus. The sequence continues at coordinate 352,445,022 of CM050166.1, read as the reverse complement.
ACATACACCAACATGCCACCACATGTGCATCACATACACTACACATGTACATGATGACCAACAAGGACACTGACATGTCAGCTTCATGGAATTAAAAAGGGATAGATGGATGCGTCATTAAATCCATGAAGCTGACAAATCACTGTCATTCCTGGACACAACAACGGTAATCAAGCAACAGAGAGTCCATGTATTGGTGTGCCCACTGCAGCCTATACAGTTACAGAACGCAGCCGGTATCAAGAACGATCAAGACCAAGGGCCAATGAATAGATCATATCTAGTAATGATAGCTAATCTGAGTTGCAAGTAGGAGAATCATTCAGGTTCAAGCCTAGATGTCAGACAGTTAGGAATGAACACATAACAATGTAATATACGTCATACTAATGACATATATTTATTTTCTATCTTTCTGGGAGGAGGTCTGGGTCCAGTGGCGAGCTAGAGGCAGGGGCGTCTGCTCCATCCGAGCAGGATGTGGAGGAGAAAGCCCTCGCCCAGCAGGAACCAGTGCAGCGGGAGGAGGAAGGAAGAGGATCTGAGGGCCCTGGCTTGGAGGAGGAGGATGCAATTTGGGTGGTGGTGTCACTGTCCGGACTGCCGCTGGGATTCAATCCAACTATCCCCCACCTCCAAAGACTTTCGGCAGGGCCCTCCAACTGGAGGACAGGACAGCAGCCAGCCATCACCTCCTTCCCCACACAGCAGTGCACTGGTCCGGCTGCCACCAACACCGGGCACACCCACACCACTGTAAGTTTCGACCCAGGCTCCAGCCAGGCCCCAGACCCTCCCCACTCCCTCACCACCACCTCCTCACCCAGCAACGCCCTACAGACCTTAATCTCCACCACCACCAAGCCAGGCTGCGCAGGCGGAGATGCTGTCCATCATGCGCCAGCAACAGGTCTGTCTTCAGGGGATCCAGGCCAGCATCTCCGCCAATCATGCAGAGGTAATGTGCCGCCTGGCAAGGTGCAATAGGGAGGAGAAGAGGCGCCACCTGATAATGGAGTCCTACCTGGTCGGGCTGCTATTGATCGGAATGGTCCCCAGTCCTGCCTTCTCTACCCCGGATGCATCACCTGGACACCCACAGCCCGGCCCCACCTCTCCTCCCACCATGCCTCCACCACTGCCACTTGAGGTGTAGCTGCCTCCCAGAGTGGGTTGCCAGTTCCTGTGATTCTTCTGACCTCTCTGCTATGACGTGCCCACCTTTAGTGACCCTACATGGTATAGCTCTCAGCTTCATTGCAGTACACAAGCCCCTTCACCACCAACACTTAGCAATTCTGAAGGGGACATGGGGAACATACACCACACTAATCTACTCTAACCCATCAGGAGGGGCTGCAAAAACACATGGAGGTTTTGCAGAGGCATGTGGATCAACAGCCAACTCATCTCCATCAGGAGAAATCTCTGCTACGCCCATCTTGGTAAGGCCCACACCATTGCCAGTGGCCATTTTCCAAGATGTATAGCCATTCCCATTTGGTGACCTCCCATTATGGTCTGCTATTCATCAATTTACATTAGTATGGATTGCTAAGTGGTGGTAGTGAAGGGGCTTGTGTACCTGAATGAAGCTGTGAGCTCTACCATGTAGGGCCAGTTTAGGTGGGCAGAGGGTAGCAGAGAGGTTAGACAGATCCCAGTCCACTAGAGAATGAACTGGAAACCCACTCCAGTAGCTTTGGCATGCAAACCTTGTGGAACAGCACAGGCAGAGACCTAGCTAAATGTGCTGCAGTCCATAGGGTCACAGAGAGTCGAACATGGCTGAAGGACTGAACAACAAATAATAAAATGTTCCCTGGGTGCTTTAAAATGTGATGTGGTGGTGAAATATGGCCACTATTTGTGTTCCCAAATGTAGATGTGATGAGCGAGATGTATATGCAATTATATTTATATTTTAGGGTCCACAATAGAGCCTCTGTGAGTGAGAAAGGGTTAATATGGCATTAATTTCATGTTTGTGTTGCTATTTAATCAGGTAGTGTGTCTTTAATTGCTTTGTGCATGTTGCAGCATGGTTTTTCATATTGGCCTATGCATGATCATTCCAACAAATGATAAAAAATATATTTTTTAAAGGCATTTTTTTTATTTGGGGACTATTGTGCAAGTAATTGTAATACTTTTCCATGGTGTGTTTATATTGTCCTTTACAGGGTTTAAAAGTTGTCTGTAAACCATTTGTGGGTCCTATTTGGAGCCTGTAATGTTTTGGCCTCCATTTTCGGGTTACAGGTTTGAAAGCCATGGCGTCTTTGGAAAAATGTTGCAACTTAATAGCGAAATTGGAACGTTGCAGTTATAGGCTTGACTGAACAAAGGATTTGCTAAGTTCCATGTCCCATAGGCTTTTTTCGTCCTTAAACTGCAGATTGTGAGCGGCTTGCTTTACGGGGCCAATTTAATAGCCGCAAGTTTTGCGGCCTATGTTATGGGCTACCGTTTTACACGTTCAGGGAATTTAATAGGGCTGATAGTCTCTTCTATTTCAGACTGTAAACCATATTTTGTCACAGAAAACTACTTACAGTTTGGCATTTTTCTACTTTATGTATTAAGAAATTGTTCAACCCTGAGGTGTAGCATAAACCTTCTAGTTTGGAAAGGCTTATCTTTAAATGAACTGCAGGAAAAAAAAAACAATCTTGATAGATAAAATACAATGTACCTTTGAGCACAACATTTTGAGCAAAGGTCATCATCTGAAACAAAAATACAGTTTGATGACAGTTGTTCTTCAATAACCCTGTACTAACAAAAGGTCTGAAATTTTCCCAACTGGAGAGCTTTTATATTTTTTGCAGATGCATTCACCCCCCCCCCCCAGGCAATTACTGCACCCCTATAACTATCCACACCTTGCAGCACAGCATACACATTGCACCCTATCATTATCAGCACCAGGCAACACCCACACAATGTCCCTGTAATTACAAGCACCTTACAACACCCACACACAGTGTCCCCTATCATTATTAGCATCTTTCAGCAACCACACTGCATTACCTGCCTGCACACTTTTAGGAAGCTCTCAGTTCTCATGTTTACCAGCTAAGATTTTGCACAGAGCTCTCAGCTTTCTTTTCTTGCTGTCATGGTGTATTCAGAGTACGTTTGGGTTCATCATACTGCTCTTCGCTGCACGCTCCAAAGGAGGGCCACGGTGCACTGCACCGGCAGTAGCTCTGCGCGTGATTAGAGGCTTTCCTGGATAAGTATTTTGTGGCCGATGACAAAGAAAAAAATCAATTATGTTGCTCCATATTATATATAAGACTAGCGGCTTGCCCATCAAAAATGATGGGGCAATAAAATTGTAAGGCAGGTAACGCTGTTTGCCACAGATATTAATCTTTGTGGTGGTGTGAGATCTCGGCGCTCATTGTGAGCCTCTTGGTTGTTGTATTTTTTTTTTATCAGAGGCGCTTTTGCTGTCATTGTAAGGTTGGCGCTGATATGGTTTTTGCGCTTATTGCAGGGTTGTCCCCTGGTGTAGTTTATGTGCTATGAGCAGCGTTGGCGCTCATTGTGACGCGCTCAGTGAATGTCTTTTGCGTTTATTGCGATAGTGTTTTATTTTTTTGTGTATTTGTATTTTGTGATATAAGGGCAACAGTGGGTTAGTCACATATACATGGTAATTGAAATTTTTAATGGAAAAAAAGCGTTGATTAAAAGAATTTAAAAGGAAGGGGTAAAAACAATGTAACAAGTTCCTTAGATGGCTGCTGTAACCTCTATTACCACTCTTAATTTGTCATTTGTGGAGTGTGGTTACACAGCAAAAAGTTTTCCAGAGTATAAAAAGGGCACTTGCTCAGTCACTCATGAGCTGAAAGAGGATTAAAGTGTAATCCAATTACACTATATATACTATACTGTTTTGTACACAAAATGTCATATAGACCAACTATTGTCTGTATTGTGTAGATAGTTTGCCAAGGAAAAGGGGTATTAAAGATTGTTTAGTCTCACAACCAATTTACGAGAGGGGTCTTAGAAAGGTTCAGAATCAGTATATGGAGCGATTCTATATACATGTACTGTGTATATGTACACGTGTATAGCGCCCCTAAATCCTAGTATATATCTATACACCCTCTTAGGTGATTCCCCATAGATCGTTCACTGTTCTTATTTAAACAGTATGTATTTAAAATTCAAAACTCATTTAAGCCCTAAAACTACCTCTGGACTTTCATGCTCAGTATTTTAGCATCTCCATACACTCAAAGTTTCGCGCTTCCTGGTTACGGCGTGCGTGATGACGTCACGCTACGCTGGCCTACGTCATCACGCATGCCGTAACCAGGAAGCACGAAACTCAGAGTGTATGGAGACGCTAAAATACTGAGCATGAAAGTCCAGAGGCAGTTTTAGGGCTTAAATGAGTTTTGAATTTTAAATACATAGGGCCTCTTTCAATTGCAATTTGGCCAATTAAATAGGGCTCTAAATAAGCACATGGCATATTTTTTTAAACAAGTTTTTAGTTAGTGTACTTCTATCCAAAAGCATGGTCTTTACAAACTAAAAACTTCTTTTAAAAATGTATGCAATGTGCTTATTTAGAGCCCTATTCAAATGGCCAAATTGCAATTGAATGAGGGCCATACTGTTTAAATAAGAACAGTGAAGGATCTATGGGGACTCACCAAGAGGGTGTATAGATATATACTAGGATTTAGGGGCGCTATACACGTGTACGTATACACAGTACATGAATATAGAATCGCTCCATATACTGATTCTGAACCTTTCTAAATTTCAATTACCATGTATATGTGACTAACCCACTGTTGCCCTTATACCTACATTTGTAGTGTTAAGCACTAATGGGTTTATTTCCCTAAGATATTATTTTTTCTTATGTATTTTGTGATGGTAATTGAATAAGTAATAAATTAATATACTTTACCTATTTGTAAGTAATACATGCAGGAAGCATTGTGCTGAAGAGCTGACAATCTGTTTTCATGTTCCTGCAGCATACAATGTAGATTTGCAGTGTTGTTGACCTGAGGTGTAAGTGTCAGCAATGTGTGCAGTGTGTAGTGTAAATAGGCTGCGTGCGCCAGGGGAAGCCGTTAGTGTAGCTGGGTACTTCTGCATTCTGTAAGTTAGTGTTGTAAAATGGCGGCGAATGTGTATGTGGTACGCGTGTGTGGTTGATGAAGCGTCCTTGCTAATGGCGTATGTTGTAGGTCGCACAGGTCTGTGTAAAAGCCGTATTTGCTTTGTGGAATTTAGCGGCTTTAGGGGTCGTGTAGCCTTGTTTTTGTTTTTTCGGCTGTCATTTTTTCTCTCACTTAAGGGATTTTCGAGTGTATATACTTTGTAAATTTGACAGAATCTGAGGTTTAAGCAGTGTGGCAGTGGTCCTGGGTGCCGCCCTCCTTGGTGTGGGTAAGGTTTTTATTTTATTTTTGTGTGTATTTTAGTGTTTTTTAATGTTTTGCGCTGTGCGCGGGTTGTCCGTTAAGGTCGTATATTTGAGAAATAATGTATTTAAATAAGTTGACTTCCTTCCTGGCTCCTAAAAATCTTTTTTGCTTCCAAACAATTCTAACTGGCTCACAAATGTTAAATATTTGTGTATATAATCCTGACTATATAATATTTTACATATGTATTTTGGCTATAACAGATAATATTACCTTATATAAGGAGAAGTCGGAAAGACAGCAGTAGAGTGAAGAAAAAAAGAGATAATGTGACTGTTGATAATTTAGTATTTGCAGATTTCATCTAAGTAACTGCTGTTACTTGGAAGACAGAGATGTAACTACTAAGAATATCTGAAAGGAACACAGAATGGAAGTTTTTCTTGCAGAGAACATTTAGGTAGGGTTATGAAACCTTTGCAAAATGTCACTGGTGTTATTTATATAATACACAAACATTTATTTAAGGATTACGCTGCACTATCCACAGCCTACTCTACAGAACATAACTAAAAGTAGATCTGTATAAAATAGCCGATTTAAGTTTTTTTCCTTCTTGTGGATCTTGGTGGAATAAGGTAAAAAAAGAAAGTATTGCTAAAACCTGTATTTATTGTGTAAAACAAAATTTGCTGCTGATGTTCTTTATTTTTTCATCAAGTTACTAAAAATATTAAAATAAGTTATTTAATGTATTTCAAAAAATGTAGATGGTTTGTGACACTGGTGATATTGCGCCCTAGTGCAGGCTGCATGAAAGATAATTACTTACTCCTACATACAACACTAGTCTGAGTTGTTTAGAACAAGGTAATAGGTTATAGGTCATCCCTTTTCTATCTCATCTTTCTCCGTTCTTCCCTTTCTCCTTCTAATCTTTGTATTCATTTCTTTAAAGCCCTCTTCATTTCTCACTAATTGATCCTCACCCCTATCTACATTGCATTTGTTTTCATATATCTATTCTTCACCTTTTTCCTCCTGTCATTCCTTATCTCTTCTCTCTATCAACTCATCTCTCCATTCATCCACTATCTCGTCTCGCCATTTCTCATGTCGGCTCCCTTTCGCCATTCACACCATTTATTTCCCTCTTCTGACCTTTCAGTTTTACACTCTTCAGTCTTCATGTCTCTTCTACAACAACTTCCTCTCAAAGAAATATCTGAGTGAGCTGGATTAATACATTTCTGCACTATGTAGGCAAAAAGCAGTCTATGTGTATGCAGCACATCTCATAAAACATTTTATTTTTATTAATATCTAAGAATCCCTCTAATGATGAAAATCCCTCTAATGACAAATGTAATTTATTTTCCTTGCAAAAACTTTCTGTAATATACTGTATTAGCCCTAATATAAGCCAAACTTTTTTCCCGATTTCCGAGCTTGGAAATTACGGGTGCGGCTTATATTTGCGACCATAAAAAAATGATTGACGATTTGCGGGCTTGAGACTGTTGTACAATTAATTCTAATGTCATTCATCTCTTTCCCCATATATTACAGTGCAGTATTGATTTTAAATTTGCATTTACAGTGCTATATTTTACCCACTTGTGGGTCCAATTTGGAACACGTAGGATTTTGTTTTACATTTGCCGTTTACGGGTTTGAGTGCCTGCGGAATTGTAGCAATTGAATAGCGATTTGCAATTTTAGCTATTGTAATGTTTTGCGAGCTACGATTTTCAGCCTGTAACCTGCAAAAGAAGTTACCATAGATGCTGATTAGAAAGCCTGTTTCTCTCCAATTTTAAGGGTGTGGCTTATATTTAGATATTATCTTTTTTTCTTTTTTCCCCCTTTAATTTCACTGGTGTGGTTTATATTCGGGCCAATGCGGTTTAAAACATGTTCTTTAAAATGTGTAATATAAAGTTTGGAATTAATGATTCAACACATTTAAATTAAACCTTATATTTAAATTATTGAGTAGAGAAAACATATTTTGTATCTCCATTATCCACTGTATGTTATTATTGCATCATTCACTCATTTTTATCCTATATCTATATACACAGTAAACATAACATCCATTGTTGTACTTAGTGCTCACATTTTTTAAGTTTTTTTTCCTGTGACAGTCAGAGACTAGCACAAGGGGGCATGGAAAATGATTTTAGTATGTCTTCACCATTTCTTGTTATCAGTTCTAAGACCCAACCCTGTTTTTTTGTGTATGCAACTTTAACCCCCCCCCCCCCCCCTCCCCTTTAGGAAGCTATTAATATTGAGATCCCATCACCGTATATAACTTTTTTGATATATGGGTGCTCTCCAAGCTTGAATATTGAAACTTGATTGATGTCCTAGTTTCATTCCTTGATTGAGTGTTTGGTCATGGATGAGGCACTGCATAGGGGATATTTTCCACCAATAGTAGATCATTTTAGACTGCCAGTCTGTAGCTTGAGAAAGCAGTTTATCCTATAGTTGATTGTGCCACTGATTCTATTGCCAAGAGACTTTGTGAAATGGACCTTTTGTAAAAGAAGTGAGTATAGAATCATATTTTTGTCCTGTTTCTCTCACTCCTTCCAAGCTTCTAATCCTTTTACCAAGACAAAACATCCTTCATTATTAAAGCAAAACTGCATAAAATACTTAAAAAGTAAAAGCTGTAAAAGTGTATTTTAACTTGTGTAAACAGTGTTTTTTCAATTAATTGAATCAAGTTCTTCAAAATACTAAACTTTGGCCTCTATGCTAATCCCTGAAAAATCAATTACTATTGCTGTAGCAGCTCAGTAAATCCTACATAGTTATGTTAATCATCTATCCCTAAAACATTGCAAGCAAACTGCAATGGGTCACTGAGTGAACTTTACAACAAAGTCGAAAAGCAAGGCATAAATTTCCACTGAGCTTTGCACTGACAATAAATTACGAGTTACTCCGTTAGACTTTGACACCCAAACTCTATGTTAATAAGATTTTACAGATCACCCGCAAATAAGGGCACTGCTGTAACGGCAAAAAGCAGAAGAAAGTTTTACGAGTACTAAAGACCACTCGCAAGTTTTCAAGTCCCCCAGAAGTATTTAAAGTGACAATATAGTTCAGTATATCACAAAAAGCACTACAAAATCATGAAATGTCTACATTATTTGACACTTCACAGTCCAATATCAACATATATGTAGTGATATGTTAGTTTTAAGCCAGTTTTTTAATACAAAATCCAGGGTAACTCGCAGCCCAGTACTCAAGCGGTTAATACACGTCACAAAACCACGTTGCCTAGAAACAAATGCTCTGATGCATTGTCTATAACTATATCATGTTTTAACACAAAATAAGATCATTTGTACTGACTGAAGCTATAAATACAATTGTCACATCTTTTTAATATCAATATTTAAATTAAAAAAGAATTATTTCTATATATCTCTAATGTTTTCTTTGACCTACAGTTACGACACTTGTTACAGCACTTCCCACTCATTATAAGATTTATGATATCTGCATTTCCTATTGGCTTCTAGAGCCCTGTCTCATCCATAAAGCTTGGTTTGGCTATTCCCTACACAGAAAGCATCTAAGGCAGGATTTATGGCTGTGCGCTGAGTGCTCTAATCTGGGGGAGTAAAAGATTTGCATTAGTGTAGAAGTTGGGGGAAAAAAGCTCCTGCAGCCGATTTACGTCAGTGTCCTACCTTAAAGCACTTGATTTACACAGGTCTCTAAAACTATTACACTGCCGTTGTCCTTTAACTTTTCCATATGTGAATATTGCAACATATTTATTTTGCCACTATTATTATTCTTACTATTACCATTTTTACAAAGAGTCAACATATTCCATAGCACTGTAAAGGGGTTAAAAAATTAAAATACAATATTAAACCTATGCTAAAAAGTAGAAGGCCCTGCTTTTGAGTTCAAAATCTTACATACAAGGTGCTTTTTCAAAATGCCATATAACATTGAAAACTTGCAAACTTACAATGGAAAGGGATTAATGAAACATAATGAGAAGTAAGTAAAAGGAAGAAACACGGGCTTGGCAAGTAATTGAAAGAGAGTAGAGGGTTAATTAGTGATTACATTTGTGAGTGTATCATAGTGTTAAACCTGCACTATGAATTAACACAAATCATAGCTGGATGGGCATGGACAGAGTACTATAGATATTTACATTTCTGCAAGAGCAAGACTTGCAGTTAATATTGCAAGCTGCAAATCATGATCCCCTATGCCTCCCTCCTTTTTTCAGAACAAAAATTGTTGTTGTTTAGTTGTTCAGTCCTGTCTGACTCAATGGACCGCAGCACACCAGGTACATTTATCATTATGTAGTACTGGATACTAGAGTTGGTTGCCAGTTCATTCCTCAGCGGACCACGATTTTTCTGACCACTCTGCTATGATCTGCCCATCTTGGGTGACCGAACATAAATATAGGCCCTTAAATTCCAACCCATCAGTATGTGTGAAAATCAGAAAAGGTAGAACCTTCAATACACAAACAGTCTGCAAAAGTTAAGACTTTCTTTAATTTTTCTAAAATTTACATTGACATATTTCATAAAATGTGACATTTTTCCTAAACTACAGTTCTCTCACAGTAACATTTGTAACAGTTGTATATTTTATTTGCTTCTAAATGTTCCAGTAATGTTTTACATTTAACGACTCTATCACACTAAGCTGCATAATATGAGCTGTATAAAATTAGCAATAATGGATCCTTTTACGTTACTGACAGTATGAACACGGTTTTGTTCTCAGCATACAGGACAGATTAATTTATATATTTCAGGCTAATTCCTCTTGAACGTGCCACTAGAATGCTGAATACAAAGGTCCCTGACTTGAAAGATTCCTTTTTGTTTTCTCTAGTGAAATACACGTTATAACAAATTGACTGGCACACCACAATAAGTTAACAATAAATGAAGTACAGGAGCAACTATAAAAACCCATTTAAATTCTTATCACAATATTGTGCTAAAAGCTTTTGTTAAATGGCAATGTAATTTTATTTGTCATTTTTATAATTTACGCTGCATAAAATTGAACATGAGTCAAAATTAATTACATCACTTTGCTTTGAGTAAAGTATTATTAACTGGCATTTCCCGATTTGTGTGTAACCTGGTGACAGTTTAGTCACTTTGTTACATTAAATGTCCTTTTGTTACCCTTTCATTGCTTCTAAAGGTTAATAGGGGAGGAATGACAGAGTGGTTATCTTGGTGTCTTAACGATACATTCTCTTATTAACATATCTGAGAATAAATTGTAGATTACTCAACTCTAGTACCTACTTGTAAGTATAAGGTGGAATCACTGTGAGTCACAAAGCTGCATTTGTGCAACCACACGGAAACATGCAATTTGATGGCAAGGAAAGAAACACTAGTCTTCCTATTTTCTGACCAGTCTTAAAGGACCACTGTTGTTCGTCGAAAACTGAATGTGTGTGAAGTGTTTCACAAACTGAAAACGTCAGCAGTTGTGTAAGGCATGAGCATATTTTTTTATAAAAAATGTAACATTTTTGCAGACTGCTTGTGTCATGAGTGCTTCTGTTTTGGATTGTAAAATTATCCTGCTGTATGTAGTTCTATGGTTATGCTGGTATTTAGACTAATATAGATTGTCCCTGTTAGGAATAAAAACAAATATCTGTGACCAATAAATAACATTTAATACAATAGTAAAAAATTAAAGGATGCATATTCTCAATTTTGATATTATGCATTGTTGTTGTTTTGTCTTGTCTGACTCTCTCTGACCCTATCTATGGGATGCATCACTCCCGGCTCATCTTGTGTCTTGTGCTGATCCATAAGGTGTTCATGGCGAATATACTGGAGTGGATTGCCAGTTCCTTCTCAAGTGGACTGTGATTTGTCTAACCTCTCTGCTATGACCTGCCCATCTTGAGTGACCTCACATGGTATAACTACAGCTTCATTGAGGTACATAAGCCCCTTCACCATGACAAACCCAGATTGTGGATATTATGCTTTTGGCACTTCAAATGACTTGCTTTAAGGCAGCACTATTTTTTTAAATTGTTTTACTGTATTAGATATATATATATATATAGGACTGATATGACACTGGGTATTCAGGACAAATACATAAACCATGAATATTAAAGCAATTTAGCTGACTGTGTTTGTGGCATGGGGCATTCCATCATGTACTGCAAGGGTGCATATATCTGTGAGAGGTGTAAGTATCTTGAAGCACAGATGGAGAACTGGAAAGGAGAATTGCAGCACTGAGTGATATTTCTCCACTGGAAAGGGAGCACAGTTTAGCTGGACCTAGCATGGAGGGTGGAGATGTGGTGTAGTGAGGATGTCCAGCAAGGTAGCTGGGTTACAGTTACAAGGGGAAGCAGGGGGATCAGGAGGAGGAGGTAGGCCAGTTCTGAGTTGCCAGATTTGCCAGATTGAGTGAAACTGTTGGGGATGTCCATTCGGGAATGGCAATGCCATATAGAGCTGATCCCTCTAACAGCTGGGAGAACAGTTCTACTGGAGGAGTGGGAGGGCAGAATAGGCAGAGCAACAGACAGGTTTTGGTGGTAGGGGACTCTATTATTAGAGGGTGATTTGTCACGCAGATCCCAGCAAGTGAACAGTTTGCTGTCTCCTGGGTGCTAATAGCTAATCGGGAGGTATTGCTAAGTAACTCAAGTACAGTGGCAGGCACTCCAGAACTACAGATTCATAACATAAAGTGTATGCTGGCTGATGCCAGAAGCTTGCATGGAAAAATGGGAGATAAATTGGATTTAATAGGAATAAAGAAAATGTGGTGGGATAAATCCCATGACTGGACTGTTAATCTGGATGTTATAAACTATTTAGAAAAGATAAGGGCAATGGTAAAAGAGGAGGAGGGGTCTGTCTGTACACTAAGCCTGAATTTAAGCCTATAGTCAGAGAAGATATTTATGCTGGAACTAGCAATAATATTGAATGTTTGGTAGGAGAATGCTATAAACCCCCAAAAATAATTGAAAGTGAGGAACTGCAATTGTTACAGATTATACATGCAGCTAAGCATGGGCAAGTTCTAATAATGGGAGATTTGAATTACCCTGAAATAAACTGGATAAATGAGACCAGCAGTTCAGCTAAGGGGATCAGGTTCTTGAATAAACTCAGAGATCATTATCTGGCCCAGGTTATACAAGAAACTACTAGAAATAAGGCTATCTTGGATTTACTCATCACAAATAATATTGATATAGTATCAAATGTTGGAATAGGGCAACCTTTGGGAAACAGTGATCACAACACAGTCTCATTTGAGTTTTAATTAAAAAAACTAAACTGTAAGGGGCCAACAAAAACTCTGAATTTTAAAAGGGCAGATTTTAATGGCAGCAATATAAAGTATAGACTGGGACAGAGAACTGGCAGGTAAAAATACTGAACATAAATGGACAAGATTTAAATCATTACTAAATATACATACTTATCACCATATACCATTTGGAAATAAAAGTAGAAGTAAATCACATCCCATGTGGCTTAGCAATGATTTAAGATACAAAGTAAAAAACGGGCATTTAAGTTATACAAAAAAGAGGGAACAGAGACCGCTTTAAGGGAGTACAAGGACGTCAACAAGGCTTGCAAAAGGGCTATTAGACTGGCTAAAATAGAAAATTAAAAGTTAGTTGCAAAGGAAAGTAAGACTAACCTTAAAAGTGTTTTTAAATCTGTTAATGGGAAGAAGGCCAGGAAGGAAGCTATAGGAACATTACAATGTGACACAGGCCATCTGATAATTAGTGACCAGGAAAAGGCAGATGAGCTAAATAGGTTCTTTTCTTCGGTATACACAAGGGAGGTACCAGTGGTTAGGACACTGCAACATAATGGGGCTACACTACCATCACCCAAAAATTGGTTAACGCAGGAAGAAATCCAAAAGAGGTTTGGAAAAAATAAGTGTTAATAAAGCCCCAGGTCCTGATATAATACATCCAAGGGTACTGAGGGAACTGGGCTCTGTAATAGCCAAACCATTATATCTTATTTTTAAGATTCACTCAACACAGGGTCTCTACCAGATGACTGGAGAAAAGCAGAGGTGATACCTATACTTAAGAAGGGAACAAGAGTAAATCCAGGGAATTATAGACCAGTGGGAAAGCTTTTAGAAGGGTTAATAAGGGATAGTATACAAGAATATGTCTGTTTAAACAAGATTATAAGTAGGAGTCAACACGGATTTATGAAGGATAGGTTGTGTCAAACAAACCTAATTCATTTCTATGAGGCGGTTCGTAACAACTTGGATCAAGGCAACTCTGTGGATGTAGTCTTTTTGGATTTTGATAAGTCTTTTGATACAGTACCACATGGGAGACTATTGTGCAAATTAAGGGGTACAGGAAGTGCAGTAAATATCTGCTCATGGATTGAGAGCTGACTAAAAGACCGTAAGCAAAGGGTTGTGGTAGATTGAACATACTCAGGTTGAACTAATGTGGTAAGTAGGGTTCCTTAGGGTTCTGTATTAGGTCCTCTCCTCTTTAACATATTTATTAATGACTTTTAAAGTTTAACTGGAAAGTATTGTCTCCATTTAGCTGATGGCACTAAGTTGTGCAAAGTAAGTAAATCAGAAAAGGATGTACTTTCCCTCCAGAGGGATTTTGCATAAATTAGTGAAATGGGCAACTAAATGGCAGATGATATTTAATACAAATAAATGCAAAGTTATGCATTTAGGAAGGAAAAATAGCCATGCCATTTATCATTTTAATAGAATAAATCTAGGAGTATCAGAAATTAAAATTGAAAGGGATTTGGGAGTGCTTGTGGACAAAGCAAGTAAAATATTAGCATGTATTAAGAAGAGAAACAAATATAATTCTGCCACTATACAAATCCCTAGTACGCCCTCATTTGGAATATGGAGTGCAGTTTTGGGCACCTCTTAAGAAAAAGGACATTTTAGAGTTGGAAAAGTACATGATGGGATATGTTTACCTTATATAAATTTATCCAGGGCCAATACAAGGCTTTGTCAAGTGACCTATATGTGCCATGAGCTTTTCAACAGACAAAAGGGCATCCTTCGAAGTTAGAAGGAAAAAGATTCCACCATAAAGAAAGAAAAAGGTTCTTCCCAGTAAGGATGGTTAATCTGTGGAATTCTCTACCAAAGGTGGTGGTGACAGCAGATTCAATAGATAACTTTAAAAAGGGATTGGATCATGGGTGTAGGAACCGGGGGGGGGGGCACAAGAGGGACAAATCCACCAAGATTTTCAATGTTCGTAGAGAAGCAGTTATGTGGTATTTTTATACTATATGCAGTGTCCCCCCTCAGATTGTCTTTGGCTCCTACACCCATGGATTGGTTATATTTTAGAGAAAACTGGGCATTCAGGGTTATCATGGATAGTGAGTATTGTTCCAGGGAGGAGTCTGATTGCCAGTATCTGGAGTCAGGAAGGAATTTTATTTTTTTCCCCTTTTAAGACAATTGCCAATGTTTCAATGCTTTTTTTTTTTCTGTTTGCCTTCCTCTGGATCAATTAACAACTAATCTGCATATTGCAGCTCAGAGAGATCTAAAAAGGTTGAGCTTGATGGACTAAAGTTTTTTCAACCTCAATTACTATGTAATTATGTAACTATAATTAATGTAAAATGTTTAAACATACTCGGTTCTATGCTCTAATATATTGTCTTTTTTTCTATCTCTAAATGTTTGATTTTACATCTTTATTTAGCTCTGCGCTTCTTCCAGTATTCATTAACAAGAAATCAAGTCCATTACAAATATTTGCTTCTGAAGATTACCAAAACGTTTATAGTCCTGTTTTGGAGCTATAAAGGCCTAATTGGTAACTCTTTAGGCGATTTTAAGAATTCTTACCACCAGCTCTTTCCTTTGTTGCCAAAATATGTTTGTAAAGGAAAATATCAAAAAGAAAAAAAAATATATGTATAAAATGAAAAAAAAAAAAAACATAGTGTAGAAGAATAATAAAAATAGTGAAAATGTTAGAAAACAAAAATGTATATATGAAACAAAAGTCAGACACCAATAAAAAACAGTATACATTTCTATATGCATATGATCACACGAAGAAATGGCTAAAATTTTTAAAGATTCAGAACCCCCCCCCCCCCCATTGAGCCCTATTCAATTGCAAGCCCGTATCTTGCAGGATACATGCCGTATGTCTGCGGGCTCGCTGCGGGCTCCCGTTCATCTCCAGAGTTAAATCAATTGAAAGAGCCCGCAAGTTACTGGCCCAAAGCCAACTCTGTAAACCCTGCACTGGTTCGTAGCAGTTCAGGGTGGGAACATGATCAATTAAGGAAGACCGTAACCTCCCATTTCTAAACAGCCAATAGAAAACAATACCGTCATTATTATGTTAAACATGGAGGTTACATGTCAATTAATTAGGTTTGGGGGTCCAATATGCGATGGGACTCGCAAACCCTCAAACTACAGAATTATGAAAATTAATGCCAATACTGTTCTAGTCCATGTGGATGGCCTGATATGTAATAACTCATTGATTCCCGAGATCGATATAACCCCGAAATGAAACATAAAAATACATGTTATTGACTGCCAATTTGAGACTGTTGTGCAAATAATTCTGTCTGTCATAACTTTCCCTTTTATTTACAGTGCATTATTGATTTTTTTATTTGCATTTACAGTGCTGCGAACAGGTATTTAACCCCCTTGCGGGTCCTCAGTAGCACTCGTAGGATTTTCTTGTTCATTTGCCATTTACAGGTGTGAAACCATTTGTGGCCTTGGGGAATTGAATAGCAATTTAGGATTTTAGCGATCGTAACTCTTGCAGAATTGAAAGATCAAAGGCTTTGAGAGGCTGTAAGTTCTGGGTTTAACCATTGCAAAGTTTTCAAGCTCGTAACTTGTAACCAGTTTGGAGCTCGCAAAAAGACACCAACTGAATAGGAAATTAACTTGCGGCCTGACTTATGGGCTAAAGTAACTTGCAATAGCTCAACTGAATCGGCTCATAATTTTTGTAATATTCCATGTCAGAATTTAGAGATTGCCAATATTTGCATAGTTATTACTCAGCATTTGAAACTACCAATGCAGATGAAATTCTCACATAATTTTCTTGATTTTTTTTTTATAAAACAAAACAAAAAGTGCATTCTACAAATGTCTTCATGCATTACATCCCTTATACAAAATTCCCATGACCACCTTTTTTTCAAACTATTTGGAAAATATATCATTCTTATGTACATGGTTTACAAGGCCTTTGTTCCAATTCCCATATTTGCTATGATATGCTCCTGTCATATTCCTTGCCTGTTCTTTCATAACCATATCTCCTCTGCCAACAGTACTGTCTCTTACGCCTATTTTCCCACAAGCAAAGCAGACATGAGCACCGTTAGTTTGGATTGAGGGTGTATGGCTACGTAAAATGTTAGTGGTAATGGGGACATACACAGTTTTAGCTTCAGCAACAGAATCCCTTCTCCATTCTTCTACTATAACGAAAAATTCAGAGAAACTGTGTGTATTACTTAAATTTTGATTTGTAAAGTCCATACCTTTGTATTTCCCTTCAAGTATTCTTAGCATTCCGTGATCTCCAATTCAGGTCTATGTGTAGCTTTATAATAAATACAATGGAATTTTGAAACAAAAAGCAAATGGATCTTCATTTGGTTTGGGCAGTATTGTATTTAAGAAATATGTATCCACACCTGGCAACTGCAAAACCCCTTGACTGCACTGTTCTTGGTAAGCCCACACCCCATCCTACTGTTGCAGATGTAGTGATCTGCTGTGACGTGGGGGTAACCAGAAATAGCTGGCAAGCAGTTTGATCAATCAGGGCTATTTTGTGTTTCCTACTGGTGATAAGGTGATCAGACTGATCAGCATATGGACACTTGGATAATGGGAGGAACAAGGACTTTGATCTTTCTGGCATATTTCTTAAAAGGCTCATCTGTTGCTATTACCATAGTAGAGGGAACTTCCATCTGTTCCTCTGGTCTGTTTCCTGTTGATGTTTGGGCTTTCAAACATATACTGGCACATTGGAATATATACTGCACTCTCTGTGCTTGTTGCTGTGTTGATGGGTAGAAATGTAATGGGTGTGGATCCTTCCTCCTCCTCTGGTTTGTCTGTGTCAATACTGTATCTATTAACACTGTGGGAATTGAATTTCACAGGCCTAACATTTTCTGAGGTAACAGTAGACACAGTTGGAAATTCTAACCTTTTAAATGCAATTTTATACTATAAAATAAGTGTTGCTAAATTACAATTATAATTCGTTGTCTTATGTTGCACAAATGTACTTTTGTCAACAGCATCCTCAAATTGCTTTAACAAATCATTAAGCCATTCTAATGCACTTAAATTTCCTTTACAAATGTATTCTATTCTACAATTATATGCAAAAATATTAATAACTTCCAGCTCACCAGTCATGAAACCTCAATGCAATCACTTGGAGTGGTACTATATGCCAAAATTCTGTGTAAAGTGCAATGGGGATGCTACACTGACCTGACTGCACCAATGTAAAAAGTTCACTTAAGTACTGGGATTATAACGATGTCCTCTCAGGCCTCTCAAAGAATATCACCAGTTAACTTGCATATGACTGTTAGAAGAAACTCCAAATACACTAAAAACTTCTATATAGAAAAAAGAACAATACACATGAGTTCTTGAGAGAAGCATCTGCGATACAAGGCTCTACAGGTAACACTAGTATCTAAATCAGTTAAATACTGTCTACATTTTGAAGTATGTCCCGGTCCATCAAATCTCAACTTTATGTCCAATCATCCTGGCAGATAGGGTAAGCTAAGGGTAAATTCTAACTGCAAATGGCTGTACAGTGCCTTGCAACAGTATTCACCCCCCTTGACTTTTTACCTATTTTGTTACATTACAGCCTTAAATTCAGTGTTTTGTTAATCTGAATCTGTGATGGATCAGAACACAATAGTCTAAGTTGGTGAAGTGAAATAAGAACAATATATACATAAAACTATTTTTTAGAAATAGAAAACAGAAAATTGGCATGTGCGTAAGTATTCACCCCCTTTGTTATGAAGCCCATAAAAAGCTCTGGTGCAACCAATTACCTTCAGAAATCACATAATTAGTGAAATGATGTCCACCTGTGTGCAATCTAAGTGTCACATGATCTGTCATTACATATACACACCTTTTTTGAAAGGCCCCAGAGACTGCAACACCTAAGCAAGTGGCACCGCTAACCAAACACTGCAATGAAGACCAAGGAACTCTCCCAACAAGTAAGGAACAATGTTGTTGAGAAGTACAAGTCAGGGTTAGGGTATAAAAAAATATCCAGATCTTTGATGACCCCAGGAGCACCATCAAATCTATCATAAGCAAATGGAAAGAACATGGCACAACAGCAAACCTGACAGGAGACGGCCGCCCACCAAAATCTACGGACCAGGCAAGGAGGGCATTAATCAGAGAGGCAGCAGACAGACCAGAAAGCCATTACTTTCAGCAAAAAACAAAATGGCACATTTTGAGTTTGCGAAAAGGCATGTGGGAGACTCCCAAAATGTATGTAGGAAGATGCTCTGGTCTGATGAGACTAAAATTGAACTTTTCGGCCATCAAAGAAAACGCTATGTCTGGCTCAAATCCAACACATCACATCACTCAAAGAACACAATCCCCACAGTGAAACATGGTGGTGGCAGCATCATGCTGCGGGGATGTTTTTCAGCAGCTGCGACAGGGAAAAGATGGATGGAGCTAAATACAGGGATATTCTTGAGCAAAACCTGTACCACTCTGTGCGTGATTTGAGGCTAGGATGGAGGTTCACCTTCCAGCAGGACAATGCCCCCAAACACACAGCTAAAGCAACACTTGAGTGGTTTAAGGGGTAACATGTAAATGTTTTGGAATGGACTAGTCAAAGCCCAGACCTCAATCCAATAGAAAATCTCTGGTCAGACTTAAAGATTTCTGTTCACAAGCACAAACCATCCAACTTGAAGGAGCTAAAGCAGTTTTGCAAGGAGGAATGGGCAAAAATCCCATTGGTAAGATGTGGCAAGCTCATAGAGACTTATCCAAATTGACTTGGAGCTGTAATTGCCGCAAAATGTGGCTCTACAAAGTATTGACTTTAGGGGGGTGAATAGTTATGCACATTGACTTTTCTGTTATTTTGTCCTATTTGTTGTTTGCTTCACAATAAAAAAAAAAAAAAGAAACATCTTTAAAGTTGTGGGCATGTTCTGTAAAATAGCTGATTCAAATCCTCAAACAGTCCATGTTAATTCCAGGTTGTAAGGCAACAGGGGTGAATACTTTTGCAAGGCACTATAGATGTCAATATAGTTCAAGGAATGATGACGCTCAGCTTTATATGCCCCAGGCATCCTTGAGTGAATGTTAATCCCAGCATTGGATCCATTAGGCAAACCCACTCCTGACGCAGTTTTTGGAAAAGACCATTTGGTGTTTTACTATGAGTTGGGTGTCAGGCGAGAAAGGCTCCTTCCATCATTTGTGTGATATTATCAGATGCAAAACAGAGGTCCCAGTCTCTTGACCTACAGTTACATCAAGTATGTAAAGTTTGTTTCTGTTGGATAATTGCATTTCTTTGAGAATGAACACATTGAAATTTCAGAACATTCTTCATAAAAGCAAACTATTATTATTATTTTTATTATTATTATTATTATTATTATTATTACAGTTTTTTTATAAAGCACCAACATATTCTGTAGCACTGTACAGAGGTTAAGTATAAAGAAAAAAAAAAATACAATATTAAACACATGCCAAGAATTAGGGGGCTTTGTTTTTTAGTTTAAAATCTTACATACATGGTGCTTTTTTTCCCAAAATCATACAAGTTAAAAACTTGCAAATTTACATTCTTAAGGGATTATCAAAACAAAATGAGAAGTAATTAAAGGAAGAAACAAGGGCTTGGCAAGTAATTGAAAAGAGAATATAGGCTTAATTAGTGATTAAGGTTGTCGGTGAATCAGCTGTGAAAAATGGAGGAGATAGTACTAAACCTGCACTATAAATGAAAATAAATGATAGGTGGTGGGTGTGAACAGAGTATGTGGGAGGGCATGTTATATGAGTTCAGAGGCAGAAGAGTGGTGGCGTGTGAGGGCCGCGGAAACTGGAACTGGCAAAAATGGCTGTTGGAGAGTGAGATTCTGCTGAGTGGATTTGGTGAGGCCCAGTAGTATATGCAGAGCCTCTTCAGAAATTACTGCATCAGTCCTGATGGTATACTTTAAATACAGGTATACCCCTCTTAAAGCTACCCCTTTTAGATCTGATTCACTAGAGAGCTGTTTTTCCTGCCAGAACCCTTTGAACGCTCTGATTCACTATAAAACTGAAGAAAACAGAATCCAGGATGACCCAGAAGCTTCAACATCAATAATTTAAACTTTATATTTCTGCTAATGTACAGTTTGAGTTAGTGTTGTGTTTGTTGTTTCTTAGTTCATATAAAACCAAAAAAGCTTAAATTTCAATTGAAATTCTGTTTTTTTTCATGAGTTACCCTATCCCTATCTTCCCCATGTTAAACTGCCCCGTTTAGAGCTGTTTCGCTTAGCACTCCTATTGCCTGGAACCTGTCTACAGCGTTTACAAGGTATAGCTGTATGGCACTCAATGCAACCAATATAAATGCTAAACACCAAGCTGTACTCGGGAACCATAGACTGCCAGTGCTAAATTTGTGTTGGTTATATGTCAATTGCACAGGGAGAAGAGCTGGGTCACCCACAGGTGGAAATACATAGTACAAATCCCCAAATACAGGAGAAAGTGCTAGATATGAGGATAGACAAAGCATGAAAAAGTGGAAGTGTGCACACAGGGGAATACAGGTATAAAGAAAGATACTGAGATGGGTCTGAATTGCCATTTGATGTGCTGCCAGACAAAGGTTTCTCAGGTACTCAATGGCACACCCTATGCTACCCTTAGCTGCTCCTCATATATAGCAGTGGAGGACCAGAAGGAGATTCTGCAATTAGTGACCTTCTCCAGAATAAGGTGAGTGAGTGACTTCAGAGTAATGGCAAAGATTCTTGTGGGATTCTTGCAGTTAATATCAAGGCAACACTATATCTTCAAAAATTCTATGTAGAGAGTGCAGTTAGATGAGCAGCACTATTCATCTAATAGGCCTCAGTAAGTATTGTATAATGCCTGTTTTTGTAACTGCCATTTTGTACTTTCTGTTAATAGGGTAATGTTACTTTAATAGCTTCTTCTATAAATTGAATATATTTTTCTAAACTTTCGTAAGACCTTGATAAAACTAGAAAGATCAACATCTGTTCTGACATTAAAGCAGATAATAGCTTTTTTGTTGTTGTTTTGGTTACATTGGTAAACATTTTTTGATTAGGAATAATTAACAAATGGTCAGTAAAATTTATTTTGAATATAGAGGGATTCAGAGGCGGAGCTACCGCCAGTGCAAACTGTGCAAGGCACCAGGGCCCTGGCATCTGAGGGGCGCCCATATCTCGCGGGATACAGGCCGTATTTCTGCGGGTGTGCTGTGGGCTCCCATTTGTCTCCGATTCTGGTGCTATTCTGTTGAAAAAGCCTGCAAGTTACTGGCCGAATGCCGAAGATGTACACCATGCACTCGTGCGTAGCAGTTCAGGACGGGAACATGATCAATTAAGCAAGGCCATAACTACCCCTTTAGAAACAGCCAATAGAAAATGAGACCTTCATCACTACGGCAGTAAAACATGGAGGTTACATGTCAATCAATTAGGTTCGGGGGTCCAATATGCAATGGGACTCGAAAGTCCTCAAATTACAAAATTATAAAAATTTATGCCAATACTAGTCCATATGGTTGGCCTAATATGTATTAACTCATTGATACCCTAGATCAATATAATCCCAAAATGTTATTTGGCGTATTGCTGGATCATTAAAAAAGTCTAAATGAGGGAGGGAAATATATACTGTAGATCTGCTGTTCCACAAAGTTCATGGTCAGGTTATATAAATACCCCAAAATAGAATATATGACAAGCTCTTCTTATGCAAAATTGGGATTTGAGTTGCATTTAGACACTTCCACTACCATGTTCTTCACCATACCCGGTACGGATTCCTGCTGTTGGCTTACTCACTGGAGACTCCTCTCTGTGTTTCCATTTTTCCCCAGCTGAGCTTGTGTTTTTAGTTCACTGACATAGTTTTGGACTCTTCTTCTGGAAATATGTCCTCCCCAGACAACAGTTGAACAGCTGCCTAAATAACATTCTCTGAGGCGCCTCCTAATTGGATGGAAGAGTCCCTTTTGACTGCTTTTCAGGAACATTATTATTATTATTATTGTTTATTTGTAACACTCCCAACATATTCGGTAGCGCTATACATACGTTGTGATCAAGGCAAAACAATATTAACACATTACAAACGATGGAGGGCCCTGTCTTTGAGCTTAGAATCCAGTGTTCATAGTTCTTTCCCCAAAGCACCATGTAAGATTGAAAACTCTCAGACTTACAATCTAAAGGTTTTGTGTGTGGTACAGGAGGGCGAGAAATGTAGTGTGCATGTTTAAGGAGGCAGGTTATAGGCTTCTTTAAACAGGTGTATTTTTAGTGAGGATTTGAAGCAGTAGGATAGTCTAATAGAGCGAGGCAAGGAGTTCCAGAGAATAGGGGCAGCGCAAGAAAAGTCCTTAAAAGAGTGAGAGGAGATGATGAGAAAGAGAGAAGAAGGTCATTAGCAGAGCGAAGAGGGTGGGTGAAGACATATTTGGAGATGAGACCAGAGATATAAGGGGGTGCAGTGTTGTTGAGGGCTTTGTAAGTTAGGGTCAGGAATTAAAATTTTATTCTGGAGGCTATGGAAAGCCAATGGAGTGATTGAGAGAGAGGTGCTGCAGACACGGAGCGTTTACTACAGTAGATGAGTCTAGCGGAGGCATTCAATATGGATTGAAGGTGGGATAGACGGGTGGTGTGTAGGCCAGCCAGAAACAGGGTTTATGGGTTTATGCCCATTTTATATGTAGCTCATATAGAAAGTGGAGGTATTAGACTGTCTAAATATGATTATCCTCATTTAGCCCACTATTATCCCTGCTTCAAAAATATACACCAAGAATCGATACCCTGTCTCCATCAGACAAGGTAAGTACCTTTGCATAGTTTTGGTATCATTGTCCAATCTCGACAAAGAGCATACTTTTACATAGTGTATGAGTGTTTAGTGAAGACTCATATCAGTAACAAGCAAGGTTTACTCAGCATCACAGTTTTCTTTAATTAGGCCTGCAACAATTCAACTGTATACACGCAGGAAAACCAGCTGACCTTCAGCTCTTTGTTGTAGCATCAACCTCTTTTATTCCTCTTTACGTAAAGACATAAAGTTCCTGGGTTTCACACCACTGTTTGTCGGGTCAGGTGCAATAATCAAAATATGAACAAATAATTTTGATAATTATTAAGAAGGATGGAGTGTTTTAATAGCTAAACCAGTTTATGGCAAGCTGTTTATTAATCCACCATTTTCCTCTTCTAAACAAGGCACCAACATTAATGATACTGTGGTAAAAAAAGATCTGATGAGAGTAAAAGGGTCTAAACAGTTGCAAGTAGGTACAAATAAGGTAACAACATTGTTATGTCTGATTTGCTAGCACTGCAATGCCTGTATTAAAACTGAACTCATTATTCATCCAACACAGAAAAAGATTTCACACTCAATTTGTGCAATGGGATATATTTATTGAGATGTTCAAGTGGGGGAATGTATGTGAATCAGATCGGCCATAGGAAACAATTCCGACTTAAAGTTAATTCAGCACAACTTGGAGCACATCACTGTAAAGTTCTGCTAAAAACATGTTGACATACTTTCCGAATTTTTGAAATAGGTGCCCTTTTCACAAAAAAAAATCTAAATCAAGTGTCTGTTTACATGAGTCACTGGCAGTGCCCCCAGACAGTCACAGAAGGAACAGAGAGAGCATAAGCAGAAAGAGAGTTAACCCTTCCCACATTCATCTGTGCAGAGAAATTACTGCTGGAAACAACTAAACATGTTACTAGCGGGTTAACTGACTTCTTTCTGCATTCCTGAAGTTCAGGGAAAACCTATAAATGTGTGCCCCTCCTACCTTCATAAACCATTCTACTGATTTGGTGATATATTGTGTTATTGAATACGGTCTATATTCCTTATGTTCTGTAACAGCAAATTATATTAGTGTGTGGCTAGTAAAATATTGATATCACAGAAGCTAATGCATGAAAAGTAAAGAGATTTGTATTGGCACTGGGGTAAGGTGAATAAGACAATAGGCTAATATTATAAATGGGACTTTTAAAAGAATATTGTTTTGTCCCATAATATATGAATAATTTGAGATTCTTTGTTATCCTCTAGAAATAAGTATTTTCTGGTGGGAATACTATATGCCCAAATTCTATAGTTGAATGCCTGCAGGCCTAGATACCAACCTACTATCTCAGTATACTGATATTATTTTAATTATTTACTGAGGCATTGTTCATCAAAATTAATAAACTTGAAGACAATTTTTTAGAGTGTTTTCCATTTGCTTATTGTATTTGGTCAAGCACCAGGAAACACAGTTTGTCTGTAATTTGAATTTTGCAAGTTAAATATTGGTTACTATTAAAAATAACTTTAGCATAAGAACTTAAATAACTTTGAAGAAAGAGAAAGTGAATATTTTCTTAAATTACCCCATTATAACTCTTCTTCACCAGAATTGGGTTTTTAATGTTATGAAAAATTATATAAAAGAACAAATGCATTTCTGTATTTCTGTATATCTACAACATAATTTGTTAATTATTTGTATTTTGTTTTAATTACAGTAATAAATATTTTAAAAAATAACTTTACTGTATTATTTTGAAGCTTCTATCTGGTGATACACTTCATTACTTGTGGGTTCCATGGTCTTTTGAATATTACCCATCACTTTGCTTAAATAAAGACCCTCTAACAGTCAGAAAATAAAGAGATTCAGATATGATATGATGATTTTTTTAAACTGTAACATTGCTTTTAACAACCTAACATAGCTTCTTTCTAAGATAGTGTATTTGCTGCATTAGATTGCTGACAAGAGACTCTGAGAATGACAGTTTAATTTCCCTATTTTACTCAATGTTCCTTAAAAATAAAACTCTCTCCATCTTTCTGTGAGTGTTCGTCTATATGGAATGTCAGGTCTGAAATTATACTGTGTGAGTAATTCAAGAAACAAGTAAATTGTTTTCTTACATTTCAACTCTGTTCAATATGTCTGCCTCTCAGGTACAAATGTCCTAACATTCTGACATATATGACTATAAAATACAAAAAAACTCCTGATATGAACGTTTTAGCCTCAAAGGTCAGCTGCCAACTTTGAAGAAGAAACATTTATGATACGAAAAGCTTATATAATTCATTATTTTATATTACTTTTCCTGGACCAACATTATTTCAATAAAAGAGATACCATAAATAAATGGAAAGAAAAGACCATTATGAATACATCTACCATTTACAAGCAGGACAGGGAACTTATTTCCACTGCCAATGAAGATTCTGAGTAGTGACATGCAAATGAGCTTTACAATTATCACCTTTGTATCTCTAGCACACTTAACATGGTATCCATGCACATCTTCTAGACATCCATCAGAACATAGCCTTACAGTGGGGTACGGTGCCAGAAACCCACTCGCAGATGGTTTGTCCTTATAAACACAGAACCAAATTACAGAATGATTATGTTATTACTTTGTTTAGTATACTTATTCATAAAAAACAGACCGATTTCGCTACAGTCTACAGTGAAGTACAATTATCATTATGATCATGTAGCATGTTTTCCTTGTATTGATGTGTTATCAGTAATATTATTAAATCATAAAGGATTAGCTTTAAATAGTGCTGAGCCAACACCAATCCTGTAGTGGAAATACTCCTGTAGTACAGAGAAGACTTTAATTACAGTGACTGTCTTAGTCCTCCATTCATGGGCAGTGTAGCACCAAGCAAGTTCTAGTGCCAAAGATGGCAATGCTTAAAGCCATTCTACTTCAAGTCAGGTTCTGGACTCAAAGACAAGAAGTGTCTAATGAAATGGGGGTGGTTATGCCCCAGTTTCTTATTTAATTTTTCTGGCTATGAGCCAGTATGTACCTGCAACTTCGGTCATTAGTGCCCATGTGCATAAGTAGATCATGTGTTAGGAGCATGTATTTTGCTTGCTATTGTAACTTGCTTTAAGGAGTAAAACAATTGGAAACATACTGTTCTATTAGAAAGTAAATTGAACAGACTGTCAGTGTAGGAAAGTGTAGCAATAGAAAATGAATTTGCTTTTGAAGATTACCTGCAAGTGTGATGAAGAAATAACAAGTAATTGTATCATTACCATAGAAACAACAAATTGCATGATTTGTGGTTAATGCTGTATATGAATCTTTAACTTCCATTGTTTAGTGCCTTCATCTTGTGGAAAGGTCCTGACAGACCGAGCGCTTTCCATAGAAACACATGACTCTGTTCTTCATTGTACTTCTGGGTGTCACTGTAAGATGTTAATCTACCACATACCCACAACTAAGAAAACTTAATTGAATACAATCTTGGTGTGTGAGTGTTTTTTCTTTCA
This sequence comes from Discoglossus pictus, assembly GCA_027410445.1. Lineage (NCBI taxonomy): Eukaryota > Metazoa > Chordata > Amphibia > Anura > Alytidae > Discoglossus > Discoglossus pictus. Next base: position 352,417,860 of record CM050166.1, on the reverse strand, counting down.
TCATTGCATATGGAGACCAAAGAAATTAGTAAATGATTGAAGAGGTCATTGATTGTCATTAGTGCTCATCAGTTATGCCTTCCTAATAGTCTTGCCAACATTGCAGATTGGTAGCTCTTCCATCTATAGTTGACCTGACAGGAAAAACAAACATTTTCAGATAGACCCTGCTCCTAGATATATTTCAGTCTTTTAGCTTTAGGATGGAGTCTTGTATTCCCAAATTAGATTATATGTGTGGCTTACATGGGTTCCTTTTTTTTGTTGTTTAACTGGCTCTGCTTTTTGTTCTTTATGAAGAATGCTTTTCAAGTATGCTATGTTAGTAGTATGTGGCTTTGAGTGTTTTACTTCTTACCATTAATATATGTATTATCAAAGAGGGGAAGTAAGTTCTGGACCAATACATTAAAAGCTACCTTTACAAGGGTGTTGAGTTGATTTCGCTACCTGAATTGTCCTAAATTTAATGATATGCTTCACTAGTCTGATGGCTCATTCAAATGCAATTTGGCCAATTGAATAGGGCTCTATATAAGCACATAGCATATTTTTTTTACAGACGTTTTTAGTTAGTGAAGACCTTGCTTTTGGATAAAAGTTCACTAACTAAAAACTTCTGTAAAAAAAAAAATGCTTTGTGCTTATATAGAGCCCTATTCAATTGGCCAAATCGCTTTTGAGGTCTTTGGATATAAGGCATAGAAGATTTAAGATTTTAACATTCAGATTTACATTGATTGGTCTGTAAATACTTAAAAAAAACGTCTTCTTTGTTTTAACCCTGTTACAAACCACCATTTGCCAGTCAGGAGTATGTGACATGTTCTCTTGGCATTGGGCCCCTGGGCTGGAAGGTTCATTGTATTGGTGGTGATGTGTTTAGCTCTGGGTGTATTCACTTTGCGATAGATGTTTTACCATACTGTAGTACCGGGTGCATTATATTTATGAGTAACAGCTTTCTGTAGTAATATCTGTATGTATTGTTTTATAAATAGTTCTGTGGATTCAAAGAGTATTGCGTGACCTGGTCTATGAAAATGTTGTCAAATCATTATTTGCAAAGGCAGATATAAGAGGACAATTGTGGAGCTGACACAGTTTATTACTGAAGGCCTCCAGTGGAGGGATGCAAACATCCAGCTTACTATGTAGTCATATATGGGGCAACAGCTCTTAGTAATTAGGTTAATTTGGCCTTCTGATCTAGTGATCTTCATTATGTTAACAATTAATATTGGCACCACATTATAATTACTTTTTGTTAATGTGTTTAATTACTATTGTATTTGTCCTATAAATATTGTGTACCCTGTTCAATAAAGACTTCTTATTAATACATACATGCTAAAACTATGTTTTTTTTTGTTTTGTTTTTGCTGGATGGTGAGATTTCCATGCTCTCTTTGTGGCTGTCTGATCTAATGGAAGATTTTCAAAACTCTGCTTTCTGCTCCAGCTGGTGAGGTGTGGAAAGAAACCCCTCTGCACGGATGGAGAGTTAATCCCATGTCGTCACAACCCCAGTTCGCATAAAGGAATGAATCTTACTAGTTAGTAACTAAAGCCTACATGTTAATCAAGTGCTCTAAGTTAGGGCTCTGCTGTAAATCAACCCTTAGTTCTACACTAATTTAAGTAATGTTTTTTTATTTATTAATCTATTTTGATATAAAAAATATGTGACAATTGTATTTATAGCTTTAATAAATAAAGATGTCTTTATATTGTGTTAAAATTATGATATATGTACAGACAATGCATTAGAGCATTTGTTCCTCGGCAACATGTATTAACCCTTTGAGTACTGGGTTCTGTATTGCCTTGGATTTAGTATTACGGAATGCTAAACACAACCGCAGTATTACATTTCTGAGTACTACAATATAATTTAGAAGTATGGTGGCAGAGTACAATTTCTAATTTATAACTAAAGAGGAATTATTGAAAGTACTGCACTGGAAAGACACCTTCTTTCTCAATACTATTGTGTTGCCCTGGCTAACATGAATAAATAGTCTCTCTTATTTATTGGTTAATTATTATAGTTGGAATACATATTGAACTACATTGAAAAAAGAATATATGAATGCTTTGAGTCAAATGCAGTTCAGCAAATACGAAGTTTATTCTCTATTATAAAACCTTATAAACAGATAATAAAAGGGATGTATGTTTTTTAATTGTTTTTAAGTGTCTAAGTTGCGTCGTTGTTCTTGTAAATAAATGTAAATAAAAGATTTTTCCCACTATGTTATAAATATAAACTCCTTAAAGTAAATATAGTGCCAAGCACTTCTAGTGGGAGGTAAAACTCCTATAAGTTTTTCTATCCTTGGATTTTGCATCATAAAATTCACTTAATACTAGCATATATTTTTTTATTGCACAAAGGTTGATATTAAGTGTCAAATAATGTTACACTGCTTTTTGTGCTATACTGACTCACTTTAAATGCTTTATACTCACTTTAAATGCTTATTTGCAAGTGGTCTTTGGTACCCGTAAATCTGTCTTCTCTTTTTGCAGTTAATGCAGTGCCCTGATTTGCAAATGATCCATACAATCTTATTAGTATAGGGTTTAGATGTCAAAGTGTCAGGGAGTAACTCATAATTAATTGTCGGTGCAAAACTTAATGGATGTTTTTGCATTGCTTTTGGTCTGTGTCGTTTACTCGTAGCAGTGACTCATAGGTTCTCTCACAATGTTTTAGGGATGGGAGAATAAGCTATGTAGTATTTACTGTGCTGCTGTGGCACTCATAACTGATTTTGCTGGGATTAGCATAGGGACCTAAGGTACTGGGACATTTTTTTAAAATAATTATTAGTAAAGCCTCTGTTTTGCATATAGAAACATTGTAAGCACTGGTTAATACAATTATGTTTAAATGTCCAAATAAACACTGAGGTAGTTTATTTTAATATAAAAAAAGGATACCCTCAATGCCCCTTTCAGGAATATTTAAAAATTGGACTTGTGATAAATTAACATGTCCAAATACTCATGGTTTTCATTACTGTTAAGTTGCATCTTGCTTACTTTTATTAGTTCCTATACGGCAAATTGCCAGGAGAGCACTCGCTAGGCACTCATTGGATAAGAACTTTTTGCTTAGTAAGTGCTTCCATCAATGATGTAAAACATAGAAGACACAGGAAATCTTTTCTTCTCTTTCTTTTTATAATTTATATATTTTTTACTTTGCATAAAATAGTATTTCATATTTTCAAGTTTAGGCATGTACAGATGCATGTACTTCTACAGCAAAAGTGGACCAACAGAAAGCTGTTATGGAGAATATGGCTTATAATGTGCAAAATGTTTTTACAAAGTGTAAAAAAATAAATACAGCCTTTAATTTTTACTTATTGTATTCAATTTTGCTTTATTCTTAAAAAGTACTAATGGAAGACACTGTAGTTTCATGTAAGATCTCTATTCAGTTATGTTGCCAAACTGTCACTATGAATTGTCACTTGACAGGAGAACAAAATAGAAGCCCTAATAGTATAGTCCCCCCCTTAAACTGTAGACACATAAAGAGTTCAAGAATGAATCTTCTATGATATAAGCAGAGTGAGCTAAATATTAAATTTTCTTTAAAAATACTTTTAGTTCAATGACTTACATAGGTGCTGATATTTTTAAGTTGTTACATACTTCAAAACCATGCAATGTGTTTACCAAACTGCATTGGACCTTTCAGTTTGCTGTCTATTGAGCATACTGTTCTTTTATTATCAGTACTTTCATTCATCCATCTTTTGATCATAAAAATGTATATTATTTTCCAGTGACTGGACATTAGTAGGGTAGATATTATTCTTATTTTTTGCATCTTAGTTTTCAGACCTCAAATTGATTATACTAAGACTGAAGCATCTATTTTCTTGTCATCTCTTGCCCTAACATGTAATAGTAATAAATGTCTTGAATATTGAATCCTGTTTTCTGCACGCCATCAGACAGCGGCCACTAGGTGGTGCAGTCAACAATTTGTTCAATTTCCTATAGTTATGGGTTAGGGTTAGATTTAGGGGTTAGGGTTCAGGGTTAGGTTAGGTGCAGATGATAAACTTTAATAGTAAAATAGTGACGAGCTATAACACTTATCATTTGCCACTACCCTAACCTTAAACCCTAACCCTAAACACTAGCCCTAAACCCTTACCCTAACTGTGATGTTCCAGGGGTAGGGGCTATTACTGCACATGGCCACTTGCTATAGAATACAGGTTAACTACCCACAAAGACCATTGGGTTCTTGAAAATCTCTGCACCAGCACCCTGATATCTGGCTTCTGTATTAGTCAGGGTCTCTTCATCAGGAAATAGCACTTCCAGGAGTCTCAGTAACCTGCCTGTGGTAGTTACCAGGACAATTTACTTGCAGGGTGGTGATAGGATCAGTATTGCAGCCACCAGGACCAAACAGAGAGCATACGATTGCTATATGTCCCAGCAGTCAACTGATTTATTTTTGGAATGTCAAACAATATTTATAGCAGTTAGATACAGAGGGGGGTGTATACAACACAACAGTGGCAGGGAGTGGCAGACAAACACAGGAGACAGACTCCATATGCAGTCTAATAGTAGCTTCCTGAGAGCAATAGGCTTTACCTTTAATACACATCCTGCTGTCTCTAGCTGTCTAGCACATGGGAGATGTAATTAGCTCATCTAGCACGCAATGGGACAAAACAGATTACAATACACTGGAGGTGTTTTCTCCCTGCAGACCCTAACAGGGACTCAGCACACCCTCTTTTAACCCCATCACGATCACTGAGTAACAGTTTAACATAACACAGAACACGGTCATATTACATGGGAATTACACACAGTATACAGTATAAGGCAGGGGCATATGCCAAAAGACCACATGTAGCATGGTGGTATACTATGGCCCTATGTCTTAGGTTATACACCCCACCATCCATCTGCCCATATTGCCCATATGGCAATGTAATTCCCCTCCCCATTTTCTCTATGGTGGCTCACTGGGCCAAAATGCAGGACCTGAAAAGGGGTCTGTTACTAACACTAGACTTCAAAACTAACCTCAAAGACTAGCCCTAAGCCCTAACCCCAAAATCTAACACTCACGCTAACAAGAAATTGAAGAAATTATTGGCTGCACCATCTTGTTGCCACTGGCTGCCCACTGCTGGCAGGCAGAAAACAGGAAGGATTTGGATTCTGTAACTTTATAAAAGGCACAGGGTAGAAAAAAATTGCTCTTTCCATAGTAATCCTCAGATCTGAATTGTGTTTAATGTAATTTATCTAAATGTGTACACTTTATTAAGCAAAAGTATCCAATATCAGCTTGCAAAAACAGCATTTATAATTACAAAGGACTTTGAATATTTTTTTTAATGCTTTGCGTTTCATGGCTTACATAGCTGCTTATGTTAGTTTGTTATATACTTCACAGACATGTGAAGTTGTTCCCAAACTACAAAGGTCCTTTAACAATTAAAGTTTGACACAAAAACGGCATTCATCTAGGTATTGTCATCACATAGGTAGCACGACAAAATAAACATTGCAGGTCTCATTTCTTATCTTTTGTTATTTGTTCTAGATTTGGGATACAAAACAAAAACAGCTGCAGATGGAAAAGACTCACCCTGCAATTACATTTCACTGAACACGTATATATATTTGTGGGAAAAACAGCAGTGGAACACAAAATGCAAATAAATGACTGGTTTTATGCAGTTATCATTCGTGTGGGACAGAGCATAAAAAATACACAGCCATAATATTAAGATCAAACTAATTACAGTGTATTCAGCTGTCGGATGAGTGATTCCTCAACTGGTTCAAGAAAGGTCAGATTGGGCTTTCACTAAATAAATATAATGTAGCTGGTTTCTTCATTTAAAATGCAGCCTGTCTTTATTGTTTTCTCTAACAGAAACATTAAAGCAACAGCCGGTGTTGGTGTTATGTGGCACAAAACAGGGCAGATTATTTTAGATTGTTATTTAGTGCTTTAATTGTGTGTTAGTTAGAGCAACCTGTTTAAAATCTAGCTTAAATTACTGTGAGGAATTGCTGTGAAAATATAATAAGCAATTAAAGGGACATGGAACACAGAAATTGAGTAAAACTTAATTGAAAGTTAGAGGAAAAACAGAGAGCATACTTTAGCCTGTAGATCTTATTGGCTGACAAAGGGCAAGCCCCCAAAGCAGTTAAACATCTGAATAAGGGTTTTGTGCTTTGACCTTCATTCCAAAAAAACAAAACCCCTGTGACACTTTACCAAGCACCCCCTTTTTGATGTAGCAAACAAAACATTCTTCTCTTGTCCCTTTAAAATTCATGCTGATGAATCCATTTCCTGATTTGATAGAAGAAATGGGTTACTGCATATCTGGCACATGTAGAACATTTGGTTACCTTAGGCTGTAATTTAGTAAAAAAGTTTAAAGGCATATTATGAATGCATCTGAAAGAGGAAAATCAGTAATGTATACAAACATTTTTTTTACATGAAAAAATACCAAATAAACATTTACAAACTCGCCCAGCTTTTGTGAGTTGACACCTCTGAAAATACCTGATAAAATTAGCATAAAATTCATAATTTGTTTTGGCCAATCACAGGCAGCTAATACATTTTAATAAAACAATGTGACAATCAATGATGGCAGTTTCAGTTTCATATACAATGGGAGAAAACCCAGAATCAAATTAAAGACTGTTAGGAAGAGCTTTATAAAATGTGGTATTGCCTCCCCTTGTATTGAAGAATACTACAGAGCCGTAATGTGATCGCATTTAATCAATTGGTCCGTAAGTCAAAACAAAATAGCTGGTCAACCTTAGAACAAAGCTTGGCCAGTAATCTATCATTGATGGATTGGCTCTGGTATGATAAATCTTCATACTATATAAATAAAAACACATTTGGAGACCTGTTTGATAAAGATAAATTTAAGTATTTTGCTAAAATATGTGCAGACTTTTATTTTCCGGCATCTAAATGGTTGGAATATGAAAGAGTCAAAAATACCATAAACTTCCAATAGAGATCTTACTAACTTTGAGAAATTAGCACTATGTAATGACGGCAAACATCTAATTTCCAAATGTTACGATATTTTTAAAAAACATGCTATGTTAAAAAAAAAAAAAAAAACAGGTGTGTAAATGGGAAAAAGAATGTAATAGCTTAATTGATTTGGAAAGTTGGTCCATAGCATTTATTCTTCCACAGAAAACTATTAAATATCAAGCTTATAGAGAAGTTAATTTTAAAAGTCGTACAGAGGTGGTATTTTGTCCCACTAAAAATAGCAGCAATTAATAATAATCCAAACTTGGGGTTATGTTGGAGACTCTGCAACCAACAAGGGTCACACAAACATATCTGATGGGACTGTGTTTCCATCAAGAAATTGTGGATTTTGGTTTTACATTTTATTTCTAAAATCTGTAGTAAAACCATTAAGCCTTCATGTGAAATGGCTATACTCCACATTATGGATGAGAGTCTTAATCTGGAAGAAAAGGCCCTGGTTATACAGGTAGTCTCAGTAGTCAAATGGCTTATTGCTAAATGCTGGAAATCAGAAATTATTCCATTACTGAACGAAGTAATAACAATTCTTGAAAGAAATAGAGAGTTAGAAAGAAATGTACATGTTATGGGTATTGAACTTTCTAGGATTAATGGTTGGGCAATCTGGGGTATATTTTCCCACCCACTAACTCAATAGGCTTATCCCTATCCAGTTCTTGTATGAATGTATTGTACTTGGTCTATGTATGTATGTACATTGTACTTTTTCTTTTTGTATTGTATCTGACTAATTATTCTATGTATTGTTTATGTAAACTTTTTTTGCAATTGGTATAAACCTAATAAAAAAAAATGATGGCAGTTTCCCTGTAGAAGGAAGTAGGAGGAGTCAGACACTGATCTGTACATCTTTGCATTGAGCTGCTGCTGGCTTAAGGATTAGAAAAGAGTTAAAACATGTACCCAAATGTAGTGTTTCTATTGGGAGGTTTACTGTGCCTATGTAATCAGCTTTGGGGTGTGGAAAACTATTTTATTTTTAAATAAAATAAACCTGCATGTGTATAGAATGACTCTGTGTAATGTGTAATTCTGAAATAAGCAGTATGTGACAAAGATTAAGTGAGTTGAATCTGATATGATATAGTTATATACTGTTGGCATATTGCTCATTCTGTATGGCCAGCCATACACAATAAGAAAACCATCTTCTACAAAATTCCAATAGCATCCAAAAGGTCATGAGGGGCATGGTGAGATGGCACCAGGATGTCACTTGAATCCTAAGGTGGATCATTTCCTAATGTTTATAGCTTTTAAATCTTCCACAATTTTATACTGTGTCCTAAGTCATATTCCCATTATACCAATGCCCCCAGAGAGAATCATTCAGTGAGAAAAGTCATAGCCCATAATAATACAAAATTGTTTGCAGAGATGAGTTCTGTCTTCGTGCACAATAAGCATTACTTAAAGCGACAATCGACATTATAAAACTACATATAAATAGATTGTGATTAATTATAGATTCATATTTTTGCTTTTAAATATGTTTGGTTGGTTAATTCTATAATTTACCCTGACTATCTCACAAACCTATTGTTATATGTATACTAGTAACGTGACCGTCAACAATGACAGGAATAAAATTGTAAGGCATGGAATGGTTTTGATCCTCTGAGCACCTTCGGAGCTCATTGAAAGCCTCTCCCCCCGTGTACTTCAACTTTCCTGTTTTGCAATGATCACGTTCGGCGCTCTTTGCGAGCCCCACAATGAGCGCCTTTGGCGTTTATCATGTGTTTCCCAATGAACACCTTTGGTGCTCATTGCAAGGCTCTCCCGCTCATTGCGTGGCTCTCAATGAGCATTGCGAGACTTTACTCTCGCCTACTGTACAGGCCACTCATTGCAGGGTTGGTTAACCTGCAAGTTGTGTGCTTTGAAATGCCATGTGTCTCTTTCCGGCATCTCCCCCCTATCCCTTCCCTGTGTCTTTTTCCTCTGTGTGTCTGCTGTGCGTGGTGACTGACGTTGTTTTTTCCCCCCTGCGTGCCTGGCGTTGTTTGTTTGTGTTACTGTCTTCAGCGTTGTGTATTTTGTAAGTTCTGTGAGCGTGGTGTTGCTAAGCCTCGTTTTCATGCTGTTTCAGAAATGTTAAGTTTTTCTTCCGCCATTTTTCTCCTCGCTTAGGTGATTTTCGAATGATGAAGAAAGCAAAATATGGGTCTAATTAATTTGCAACCTCACTCCCAGGCTTCCTGTCTCTCCCCCTGTGCTGTGTGTGAGGGTGGTATAATGTTTTGTACATGATTTCCTTTTTTAGGGGGGGTTTATAGTTAGGTGCTTGAAAAACTGCTCGCCTAGCTATGTGAGGCTCACCTAAGTACTGCGTCTCTGGCTGCAATCAGCGCCTTCGGCGCTCATTGCAGCCTATGTACTGCGGCGCTGTTGAGCCTCACTGTGCGAGGCTCGCAGTTCGGCTGCGCCGCTGGTCTTCGGCAATCATTGCAGCCTAAGTACTGCGCCGTTGGCGGGCCTTGCTGTGCGAGGCTTGCAGTACGACTGCACCACTGCCGAGCCTCGCTTTGCGAGGCTTGCAAAGTGTGACCAACATCATAAGCGTTCCCCACAATGTGATTTTCAGCAATTCCTAAGTAAGGTAAACTTTGAAACATCTATCAGTTAAATTGACACTGACAGATGATTATAGCAACTAATGACAAGCAATTATATGTCTCTAAGATGCATTTTCATATTATCACACACTTACTTATGATCTTTGTATATCTGCATTATGGACATATGCACCATGATGTTTTTTTCCAAGTTCATTTGCAATATTATTGCATTTATAGCAGTCATCTCATCACTCACTGAATACCAACAGTACAGACAAATCAGTGTCCCACAATAATCCTGTAGGTACAGGAAATAGTTTAATCAGCAGCTTTAAAATGAAATGTTAATGTTTTATGTGTTTAGATGGACACTACTGTAATAGTTTCATTTGTAGCTATTCCTCTCAAAAGAAAATTAAGTAGATTAAAGTTAGGGAACTCATTGTGTATTCAGTGTATAGAGCAGAATTTTAATTAAAACAACATATTACAGATGTTAGTAAATAGATTAAAACATAAGCAGAAGCTTAATATAAGAAAGATAAGTAAGTAAGTAAATTCAGGACATTAATCATGTGTTATATACATATAAATCTCATAGTTTGTGTATAAGGTGCCAGGAATATATCATATTTTTCATGCTGATATGCTTTTCTCTTAGATAATCAATTCCCTCCCTCTCTGAATCTCTCATCATTTCACACTCCTTTTTTTGTGCATCTGTCTCATTCTCATTCTCTTTCCCTCTCTGACATGTGTGTGTGTGTGTGAATTTTGGTTGCATACAGGTGTATGTGTGTGTATGTGCATCACTGCGATAGTTACAAATCATGCTAATATGTGATGTGAATCTGACTGAGATTTGGATTTTTTATTTTAGCCATAGCGACAAATCAGACAGTCTGGCATTCGGGACATGTAAGCAGCATATAACGGAAAAATTCAAGGACCACAAAAGCTGCCATATGTGCTCTTTACTGTCAGTTAGAGGGTGGAAAATCATGTGGAAACTGTACATTGATTTATTTAAAGAGTGAAGCCTTTGTTAGCGCAATTGGATTTCTTTCCCAGGTTCCCAGAATGCAGTGCAATAATGGTATTTCTTGGAATTCTGAGCAGGTGAGCAGAAAATAAGTCTTAACTTATTTCAGACATTTAAATGTGAGCCTGCATGTACTATTAATTTGCTATCTATCTATCTATCTATCTATCTATCTATCTATCTATCTATGGATCACCTCATACTGACATATTTTTTACTATATAACCTAAAAATATATATGTGATTTTTAAAACAGTAAATAAATATGTATCTTTGAGTAGGATCAACCTTAGTACCTTTAGTTCCACAGGCACATGCATTCCAGACTAAGCTATTTCACCAGCTATTGCTTTTCATGCTAGAATATGACTATATGAGTCAGTAACAACCTGATTCAATCACTGAAAGCTTCTGCACCTGACTGTAATTAATTATTTATTGTCCCGTGCGGTACAGAGCTCATTACTCATTCAGGCACAGTTAACTCACTGAAACAGCCAGACTTCAATTGATCATAACTCCACCAATTCAGCAAAAAATTTTCAAAATGAAAACACCTTTTCACTATGCTTTTCCACGCTCTATCTATGGTGCTGATCAAATATAGGTGACTTTTGTGGTCCTTTAACCTTCCTGGCGGTATGATTATTTCAGTATTTAGAATGTTAAAGCGGTACATTTAGACACCATTTACCCTTCCCCCTCTCCACCTCCCTTTCCCCTTCTCCTCCTTCTCCTCCTCCATTTCCCCCATTTCCCCCCTTATCTGCCCCCCTTTCCCCCTTATCCTCCTCATTCCCCCTTATCCTCCTCTCCTACTCATCTTCCCCTCTTATCCTGCTCCACCCTCATCCTCCTTTACCCCTCATCCACCTTCCCCCATCCTCCTCCTCCTCTCCCCCCTCATCCTCCTCTTCCCCCCTTCCCCCCTCATCCTCCTCTTCCCCCCTCTTCCCCCTTCCCCCTCCTCTCCCCCCCTCTTCCCCCCTCAACCTCCTTTTCCCCCTCACACTCCTCTTCCCCCTCTTCCTCCCTCACCTTCTCTCCCCCCTCATCCTCCTCTTCCCCCCTCTCCCCCTCTTCCCCCCTTCCCCCCTCTTCCCCCCTTCCCCCCCCTCTTCCCCCCTTCCCCCTCCTCTTCCCCCCTCAACCTCCTCTTCCCCCTCTTCCTCCCTCACCTTCTCATCACCACTTATCATCCTCCTCTTGCCTCCCTCCTTCCCTACTCTCTTCTCTCTTCTTATTAGCCTCTGATCAGCTCCTTCTGCTGATCGGAGCCCTGCAGCGCGTCATATGCCTGTCTCTTGAACCGGCATATGCTAATGACGTGACACGCTTGTGACTTCATTAGCATACAACGGTTCCAGGGAAAGGTATAAGACACGCTGAGGGGCTCCGATCAGTAGCAGAAGCTGATCGGAGGCTAATAAGACGACGTGAGAGGGGGGAAGGAGGAAGGATAAGGAAGGAAGAGCAAGATGGGGAGGAGGAGGAAGATGGTGAGGAGGAATGGTGTGCTGAGGTGGCCCAGGTAAACTCGACAGCACTGGGCCCCCTCCACATCCTCCCTGCTGTAACCCCGAGTGTGGCTCGGGGTTACCGATTTAGGAATAGAAGATTAACCCCGAGTCACACTCAGGATTACCGCTAGGAAGGTTAAGTAATTGACCATATTTCTGATTTCTGACAACCTGTGAGACGATGGTAAAATGTCCTCTGATACGTAACAATTTCCTAAATCTATGTGTTTAAGAAGATTATTCATAATGGCTAGTGGGGTTTACATATAAAGAGTGAAATATGATATTTGTTCATTGGAAATATTCTGCTCTGTTCTCTGGGACTATTGAATTATCATGAGGATATTTTATAGGACTACAGTAATACTTGATAATGGAAATTATGTTTATTGATACAAAAGCAGCCTTTAATCTGTTTTATTGTATATATTGATAAAGGAAAATGTTTTAGTAAATAATTAAATCTACATACAGCAATGTAAGTGATACATTTCCACTGTAGCAGCTGAAAGCTTTTTATGCTTTTAAGGCTTCCTCTCACCCGTAGAAGAGTTCAGGCTCAAAATGGCAGATTCCACTGCAGAATAGTTTGGATATATGTCCAGTTCAGATTACAAAAACTCAACCATGAACATTCTTTCAATTGACTCAAATGCATGCATTTGGGAAGTGTATCAAATATTTTCTTTAAATATCGTTAGTGTTCTTTTATAGAAGCACAACACAGATCAACCTCCCGGCACACCTGGAAGCCCTTCAAATAAGTTTTGTCTGAGTCCCAGGAGAGTAAGGGTCTGTAAGTTTCCACACATTTTCATTACGGGACAAGGCTTTGAATTACAGTGGTACCTTGGTTCTCGTTCTTTATCCATTACAAACAGCATGAGTTCCAAACAGGTTGCGTTCCAAACAAGCATTTCCCATAGGAATCAATGAAAATTTAAATAATCCATCCAGGACCCCAGATTTTTCACATTTTATTTTGAACCAATGCTCTTGTTTTTGGATACAAAACCTTAAAACTAAACAGGCATGTAACGAAATCCCCTATTTTACAGACTTCACAAACCCACCTGTTCGGTTATTTGAGGATTTACAATGGGCTTTCGTGGAAATACCTAATAAGACAAACTTCAGTCGATGATTCTGAGAACTGCGTTTGTGGGATCTGAGCGCTATTTGCCTAGAATATGCACTCAGATCTCAGCTATCTGGGGATATGTGGAACTTCAAGTTTACATTGTGTCAAAACAAAGTTATACATTTTTATTCTGTTTTATTAAAACAAAGAAGCCATGTTTCCTTTCTTCCTGGAGAGAATTAAGGCTCTCTGTGCTACCTTAATTTAATTACCTCCAGGATAGAAAAGAGGGAGTGACTTATGTGTAAGGGGAGTGCTTATGCTATAGCCACTGTGATTGGCTACTGTTTTTCCTTTGTCCACCAGGAGGAAGTCCTGATAATACCGGGCGTGTAGCCCACAGTAAAAGAGTTCATGTTTACCCCTTCATGAAGTTTTGACTCATGTTTGGGGCATTGGGAGCTATAATCACTTTGTTTCAGCTGGAGTTCGGAAGAAAACGCAAGGATCCTTTACAAGGCATAACTAAAAAAACAATTATTACATCAAATAAAAGAGAATTTTAAGTCACTTTAACTATACTGAGAGGAGTTGATGGTGGCAATGTAGAGGAGGAGAAAGAGGAGACAGGCTGCACTTTGGTTCTTACAGGCACAGGCTGGGAGTTGCAAGTGTGTCAACATCCAAGCAAGCGTTGAGTTTCAAACAAATTGATTAGTTTGATGCATCAAGTTCAGAGCAAGGGTTGAGTTCCGAGCACTATTTCCCTCTGTGAGATGCGTATATTTCCAAAAAAGACACAAGCCGATGCAGACAGGAACCTAAGTGCCACTGTATATGCACTCTGCTCTCTCATGTATACATTCATATACTTCCACCATTTACCCAATCATTGTTATTATAAACTAGCGACTTGCCCTTCAAAAAATGACGGCAATAAAATTTTAAGCCATGGCAATGCTGTTTGCCACACAATGCAAGCCTATGGCACTGCACTGAGCTCCTTCGGGCACTTTTTTACTGCCTTCGGCCTTGTTTTCATCCGGTTACGTTTTTTCTACAGCTATTTTTTATACTCTTAGGCGATTTTCGATCGTGTAAAAATGCCAAATATGGCTCAAATTAACTTGCAACCTTACTCACAGGCTCCTTACTCTCCCCATGTGCTGTGTGTGTATACGTTCGTTTGAGGCATATTTATTTATTTTTTTGTTGTTCGTTCGATTTTCGTGGTTTGCCCATTAAATTCATAATTTTTAAGAGGTCCGCAATTTTTGTGTCCCACGGGGCTCGCAATGTCCTTCGGCGCTCATTGCAACTAAGTCCCGCGTCCTCGCGATGAGCGCCTGCAGCGCTTATCTCTACCAGTGCAATGAGCGCCTTTGGTGCTCATTGCAGCTAAGTCCCACAGGCCTCCACCGCCGCAACAGCGTCCCTCGCTTTGCGAGGGCCACAGTTGCCGGGCTCGCTATGTGAGCGCCGCAACGGGACGACAACTCGCAGTACGACAACTAGATTAGTGATACATAAATACACAAATCAATTTTACATTCATCACATTTTGCAAAATAAACAAAAATAGCTCACAGTATGCATAAGTTCTAACAGCAAAGGCCTAATCCCTGTACAGAACTCTTTACCTCACAAGACATACCTTAGGCTTCAAGTAATTTAAAATACAGGTAATAACAAACACTTTAACAGTTGAAGAGTATTTAAAATAATCACATCTACTGTCTAAAGCTAGCTTACATTGAGAGAAATGAATATGTGTATTCCCCATTGAGTATTAAGCAGTAAATGAGCATTCATTACCCTGATAAGAATCTAGGCTTTTGTAAATTTGAAAAGCAGACTTATGTTTTTTAGATAATAGGAAATTGTCCATCAAAAATGACTGGAATACAATTTTAAGCATGGCAATGCTGTTTGCCACACAATGTGAGCACCTTCGGCACTCATCTGCGTTCTCCCTTGTGTCTCATTTCCACCCTCCTCTCCCTCCCTTGTGTCTCATTTCCCTTCCTCTCCCTCCCTTGTGTCTCATTTCCCCCCTCCTCTCCCTCCCTTGTGTCTCCTTTCCCCCTCCTCTACCTCCCTTGTGTCTCCTTTCCCCCTCCTCTGCCTCCCTTGTGTCTCGTTTCCCCCCTTCTCTCCCTCCCTTGTGTCTCCTTTTCCCCTTCCTCTCCCTCGTGTCTCATCCTCCTCCCGTTCCCCCCTTATCTTCCCTCCTACCCCCTCTCCAAAAACCTCCCTATCCTCTCTCTCCTCTCTTCTTACCTTGATCCGCTGATCTCCAGCGTGTCTTCTGCCTGTGTCCGGGACCGGCATATGCTAATGACGTGACGCGCATATCACGTTACGTCATTAGCATATGCGGTTACGTCACAGCAAGAAGACGCGCTGAAGCAGCAGGAGCTCAGCGGATCAAGGTGAGGAGAGAGGGGAAAGCGGATAGGGAGGTTTTTGGAGAGGGGGGAAGGAGGGAGGATAAGGGGGATAGCAGGGAGGAGGAGGATTGCTGTCCTCACTGCAGGCTAAGACTTGCAGGCCTGAGCGCAGAAGTCCCGCGGGCCAAGGGTGATTGCGTCCCTCACTGCAGGTTAAGTCCCACTGGCCTGAGCGCCGAAGTCCCGCGGGCCAAGGGGGTTAGGAGGGAGGAGGAGGATTGCGGTCCTCACTGCAGCCGAAGTCCCGTTGGCCTTAGCGAATAAATCCTGCGTGCCTGGTCGACGGCTCGCCTCGCTTCGCAAGTCTCGCAGTGTAACCAACATCATAAATGTTCCCAACAGTGACAACTATTATAGCGACTAGGAAATTGCCCGTCAAAAATTACGGAAGTAAAATTGTAAGGCAAGCAATGCTGTTTGCCCCACAACTCGAGGCTATGGGAAAAGCCTCATTGATAGCCTCTCCCCCTGTGTAGTTTATAGGCCTAGCGCTTGAGTGTTACTGTGTTGGGTTGTGTTACTGCCTTGGGTTAAGTGTTACTGCCTTGTGTTAAATGTTAGTGGCTTGGATTAAGTGTAACTGGTTTTATCAAGTGTTACTGCTTTGGGATATTACATCCATCGGGCTAGTTTTATGTCCTTGGGCCTCGTTTTCGTAGTTTGTGATTTTTCGGCAGCCATTTTCTTTCTTGCTTTGACAATTTTTGATCATGAAAAAACTGTAAATATGCCTCAAATTAACTTGCAACCTCACTCACAGGCTCCCTGCCTCTCCCACTGTGGTGTGCGTGAGTGTGTAATTTAATTTGAGGCATATTTGTTGTTTTTTTCATATCTTTTTGCGAGGTGCACAGTGCATGTACGGGTTTCAGTCCTAAGTCGTACGTGTCGTAAGTCCCACTGGCCTTGCGATGAGCGCCTATGGCAATGCTCGCAGTGCACACCTAAGTCCCGCGTGGTCGACGGAATTGCTCAAAGTAATGAGTAGATACCCTCATATATATATATATATATATATATATATATATATATATATATATATATATATACACTAGAAAATTGCCCGTAAAAAATTATGGGAATAAATTTTAAGCCTGGCAATGCGGTTTGCCACACAATATGAACACCTTCGTCACTGATTGAAAGCCCCACGATGAGAGCCTTTGGCGCTCATCGCTTGGCTTGCAATGAGCGCCTTTGGGAGCCTCTCCCCCCGTCTACTTTAGGCAGGCCTTGGCAAACCACAACCTTCGTGCTTCACAATGATCCCCTTCAGGGCTCATTGCAAGCCTCTCCCCAGTCTACAGTACGGGGACTCGTGATGAGCACCTTTGGCGCTCATTGCAGACCTTGGCAACCCACAACTTTTGTGGGTCTCAATGATCACCTTCATCGCTCATTGCGAGCCCCGCGATTAGCGCCTCTCCCCAGTCTCTGCCCCCTATGTTTGTTTCCACCTCTCTACCTGCCCTGTGTGACCGTGTTTACTTTCTTGAGCTATGTGTTACTGTCTTCGAGGTCGTTTTTACTGCCGTCAGCCTTGTTTTAATCTTTGTTCGCCCGCCATTTTTTTTTTGCTTAGCCGATTTTAGATTGCAAAAAAACGCCAAATATGCCTCAAATTAACTTGCAACCACGCTCACAGGCTCCCTGGCGCTCTCCCTGTGCTGTGTGTGAGCGTTTACTTTTACATTTTTTTATTATTTGTCTTTTTTTGGCGGTGTTTAGAGTTACGGGCTTGAAACAATTTTGGCAGTTAAATTAGTAAACTGCATGTCTCGCCATCGGTGGTGATCGCGGCCATCAATATGAGCGCCTTCTGTGCTCATGTCTAGGCTGTTTTAAAGTCCTGCGAGCCTCGTGATGAGTGCCTTTAGCGCTCATTACAGCCTAAGTCCCACGGGCCTAGCCTGCTGGGCTCATCGCAAGGCCTACAACTGCGGCCCTCCAAGAGCTAAAATTTCAATTTGGCTTTAAGGGGGATTAAAATAATGTGAAATGCTCACCTTCCAGGCAACATAAATAACACTTAAGCTGGAAACGGAATTATAAAAAGCCAATCTTAAAGAGCATGTTGTGCTACACAGAAATTAAGGTAGCATAACTATATTTTAGATAAAATCATTGGTGAGTTGTTTAATGTAAGTTA
The DNA here is from genome assembly GCA_027410445.1 of Discoglossus pictus. Taxonomy (NCBI): domain Eukaryota; kingdom Metazoa; phylum Chordata; class Amphibia; order Anura; family Alytidae; genus Discoglossus; species Discoglossus pictus. The sequence continues at coordinate 352,399,949 of CM050166.1, read as the reverse complement.
TACACTTTTCAGTTCAAAGCACTTTAATCCAAGCTGAGAGTAACTTCATGATTTATTTGTGTAATGCTCCAGTACTTTACAGTACCTTGTAATCTACAGTAAAATGTAATACATTTACTTGTTATTAAAAAAAAGTCCTATTTTCTTATTGCAATTGTACTTCCCCAGCACATAAACTATTAATGTTATCAGAATTGGCGCAGGGGTGATACATGTCTTGATCTAGGCTGATTGGAGAATTTGTGAGCTTTGAGATTGTCTGGTCTCTGTTTTTTAATTCCATATCAAAATGCTTTTATTTATCCTAAATGATAACAGCCACTTGTTATAATCAAATGTTTTTATCATACTCTGCTGTCAAAATATGCTTTTCCACAAAAGATTTTTTTGCAACTTTCAAAAGTGTTTACAGTGATATTTATTATGTAAATGTTCCCATTACCAGCATGTCACACTGTTTAGTTAGAAGAGTTCAGGGAAAACAGGCAAACATAATAATTAAAGGCATATCTAAGATTCCTAGATTATGGGTGCATCTGAGAGGAGAATCAGTACTGTATGAAAACATTTTTTGCATGAAAACGATACAAGTAAACATTTAAAAACATACCTTGAAGTTAGCAAAATATATTGTAATCTCTTAAAGTTGAAAATTAGTGCAAACATCTACTTGAAACCCAGGCTAAATTAGCATAAAATACATAATTCATTTTGGCTATTCAGGAGAAACCTCAGACAGTTGAAACATTTGTATCAATCTCTGGGGTTCCTGTTTGTGCTGTAAATCAGCCTGGTATATGTAGTGTGGACCATGTTAGAAGGTGCTGTGTATTTTCATATAATAGTCTCTCTGTGCAGCACATTCACACTTGATTATCATCCCTGCATCAACTACTGATGCTGGTGTTTTTCTCTCTCTCTCTCTCCTACACACACACTCGCTCGCTCGCTCACTCACCCATCACTTACTCACCTCTCACTCTCTCTGGTGACAGCTTCAACTCTCTCACACACAGAACAGCTCACACACAGACACAGAAGAGATAAGACACTGCAAACACAGGAAGCAGGTGGGCGGGTCATATCCCAGCAGTGACTTGGGGGCTGACATCAATGCTCTCATATTGGCTGAGGAAAACACAGCAGGTGACTAATGAATTAAAATTGGTCCCCAAATGCTCCATGCTGATTGGGGGTGGGGATCAGGTGCCTGTGTAGCCACCCTTGGGGGAGTCAACATAATGATTAGAGGGATGTTTAAATATTAATAAAAATAAAGAAATTTATGAAATGAGCAGTATATATAAAGAATGCTTTTTCCCTAAGGAGTGCAGAAATGTATTAACACATGAAACTTAGATATACCTTTAAGGAGTGGAATGCTTGTTCAGCAAAGCCTTGAGACAAATAACAAAAGATAAATAAAACAATTTTTTTTTTAATAACTGTTACTTTATTTCTGCCGTTTTTCTGATCACTTGACGCTTCTACTGTTAGCTTGTTTTTTTATTTTCTTTGTTTATATTTACACAATTGTAAAACTAGGTTTCACCAAGTTGCTCTGTTCCACATAACATAATTACTGAGATACTGCAGGATTATTATTAATGCAGGACTAGGATAATTCAATTCCACAAACTGTATTACAGAATGTCATGCATATGCTTTGAAACGTGCAGGTGTACAGGTGCAAGCTCTATTTTCCTCTCAAATATATTGTATAAGGTTGTGGCACTTGAGAACTGCCCTGGTTCAGTCAATTTTTCATCGTGGTATTGTGTGAATGTTTAGTAGTGTGAAAGTATAGTATGAGCAACAGTATACAAAGGTATTGGAGATCTGAAGACATTTTATCATCATGAGTAGATTGGATATCTCCAATATGTTATCTAGGTTTTTCCTGTAATGATTAATTTGAACTCTACGAATAACTCCTTACCTTAAGCTGAGCCTCTATGTTTTTTTTATAATTGTTAATTAAAACCTCAGATATTTTCCCAGAAGCCCACTTAGTCTGTCCTCTAGAGTCCATTTTGTCTCCACAACTGTTAAATTGCACATTTGTACCCCTAGAAGCTTCCCTTTATTATACATGCTTCTATAACTAATGAATTCCCCCATACATCTTTTACCATTTTTGATACATTGCACATGAACTTATAAGCCTTTCTTCAAGTGGAATTGGTTGCCTGTTCACACTTAGCCTAGCTTAGGTAGAAATTTGCACTGTTTCTTGTTTTCAAGATAATAACAAGCATGTATATTGAAATATTGTAAAGCCAAGTCTTTATTAATGATTTTCTGCGGAAATTGGAAATGTCATGATTCTTTGATAAATGTTGATGATTTACAGCCTCATTAAATTTGGGCTACGTTTTAAAACGTAGCCCCTATCTAAAAAAGTAGGACTGAAGGCTATTAAATTAGCCTCGTAAACCTCCCCGCAGACGACTTGCGGGTTTAAACGCGTAACGGACGAAAAATGCCTACAGGACTTGGAACGTAGAACTTTGCAGCCCACAGCCTTTTGATCTGTCAAGCCCATACCCGCTACGTTCTATTCTTGCTATTAAATTGCAATGAAGTTCCCTGCTAACTAGCACAAAACACGCAAATGGAGGCCAAAGCCCAACGAGCCCTGGGGAGGACTCACCAACCCTTCTACAGCCCTTAAGTTTGCTGCGGGAGCAGCAAAAGAAACCCCAAACCTCCCTCCAGTCCCTAAAGCTCCCCCCTGCTCCCTAAACAAATCCCCATGCTGCAGCGGTCCCGATTGGGACCCCCGCTGAAAGGGGTAATATGGGGACACTGCGGGGGTCCCGATGGGGAACCCCTGTATACAGGGGTTAACTTTAGGTGCTGGTAGGGTACCTGGAGTACCCTCCACAGCAGGGGTTCAGTGTTTGACAGCCACGGGGGTCCTGATCGGGACCCCCACAGCAAGGGCTTATGTCGGGAGCCTGCGGGGGTTCCTGCAGGCTTTTATCAGCCATGATGGCAATCTCTTTTGCCATTGGCTACGTCTAACCCTTTACTACGGGTTAGACTAATTGATCCTGTTCACGGCCACACATCCAACGTGCGACAGACTGCGTTGCGGTTTTGTGTCTCCGGTCCGTAGCTCACAGTCCCTTCCAATTTAAAAACCACGTAACATGAGGGAATTTCAAACCCGCAGTCGTTGCAGGCCTCACGTTGGAGTTACTGGCCTCCAGTTTAATGAGGCTGTTAGACAGTAAGGTTAGAAAGCTTTATTCCTTTAAATTCAATATTACATTCTTAAAATGAAGCTGTAAATTGAACTAACGGTTCGTAAAAATGTAGTCCCTATTTTATGACAAAAATACATAAGATTAGGTAGCTTTTGAATGAAGAAAACACAAACAGTTCGTAGATAAATTCCAGGGTCCATCTGATTCATTGCTGTATTTGAAAAAATAATGGACATCAGTCAGAGTGACAAGTGCTTCAGGGAGAGTGGATTGAAATTAGGCTCTGATCATTCTTCATCACAAAGCTCATAGTCCCATGCACAATGACACTTTGAAGAATCTCTTACATAAACAAAACAAACAACTTGCTTTTTTTTACAAGACATTATAGTGTAAGACAAGAGGACTTCTCTAAACTATCATGTACAGGTTATCACAAGGAGGAACCAGTTGGATTGGCCAGTAATTGGGGGTTTCTGTGTATTGGTGCTAGAAATTTCCCTGGAAGGAAGCTGCTTCGGGACCTATGGAGAGGGGTAATGCACTTGAAACACACAGGGACTTATATACACGGGTGTACAAAAATGGTACACTAATTAATTTAGTCTGGGTGCAAAGTAACAAAAGGTAATGCAATTAAGATACAAAGGCAAGCTACTCTAATCACTCAGAATGGGGTCTTTAATTTGGAAAACCCCAATTGTGTCACCTTCAACATGGGCCTCATAGACCTGTCCTTGCAAAAAGTAATTAAATCACAGTATATGAATTCAAAAACCACACATAAAAAAATACATACATCAGGCATGTCTAATATGGATATAATCAGCCCAATAAGAGGTTAGCCACACAATATCCAAAACACAGAGGCTTAAGGTATATTCACTGTGGATGAGGGTCTCCAGGCTATAGACTTTCCAAACAGGGGAAACTATGTTCATCAGAGGGGTGGTCCTGGGCTGTAAACAGCAAATCCCAGGGGTGTCGCGTACATCTTGCGATGCCCCAGGAAAGGCATTCCCTTGGATAAGACTGGACTAGGCTCCTTTGGGGAAGAAAGAGAAGCAAGTACTACTTTATCAAGACTGTTGTTGCACAGGCTTCTCAAATCCTTTTTTTATCTATTGTTAATCATCATATATACTCTGTGAGGCAGCTTCACAAAGGTTCACATGGCAGTGAAGGGATCATAATTCCCAATTTTCATGTAGAATTGCATATATAGATACTCACTTCTCAACAGGATACAGGTTTCATTGCTCATTTGAAACATGGGTAGTCCTTATGTCAATGTGTACTAAAACATATTATTTGTCTGGAAATAAAGCCTTACAATAAATACAATGGTCACTGCCTCCCTCAGGGGGTATGTGGCAGAATATGTCGCGTTTGAGTAATCACTCTTATTAGACACAAATGCAGTTCACAATAAGAACTTAGTTACTGCAATACTATGTACCGTATATACTTGAGTATAACCCGAGTTTTTCAGCCCTTTTTTTAAGGCTGAAAAAGGCCCCCTCGGCTTATACTCGAGTCACCCTGTCTCTCTTTCTCCCCCGTGTCTCTCCACCCCGTGTCTCTCCACCCCTTTTCCCTCTCCTGTGTCTCTTTCCCCCCTCTCCCTCGTGTTTCTTTCCCTCCCCCTCCTTTATCATCCTCCTCATCCTCCCTCCTCAGCCCCCCTCCTCAACCCCCCTCCTCAACCTCAACCCCCTCCTCATCCTCCCTCCTCAACCCCCCTCCTCCCTTTACCTCTCTCTAATTACCTCCCCCTCTCCCTTTCTCCTCACTTACCTTCCATCAGCAGCTGCTCCTCCGCGCATCTTCCTGCTGCGTCAGGACCAGGCATATGCTAATGACTTGACGTCACAGGCGCGTCACGTCATTAGCATTGTCCGGGTCCCGACGCAGCCGGAAGACGCGCAGAGCAGCGGAGGAGCAGCTGCTGATGAAAGGTAAGTGAGGGGAAAGGGAGAGGGGGAGGTAATAAGAGAGAGGGGTAAAGTGAGGAGGTGGGTTGAGGTCGTGGAGGCAGGATGAGGAGGGGGGTTGAGGTTGAGGAGGGCTGTTGAGGAGGAGAGTTGAGGAGGGAGGATGAGGAGGAGGGATGGGGAGGGAACACATGCACTTTTCGGTTCGCCCCCTATAAAAAAAATTGTGTAATCTATGCCTGCCTGCCAGCGTGTGTGTGTGACAGGCTAACACCTAACAGCTTATATTGTGGTTATTTTCACTACTCATACCTGGTGGTGTAACATACATTGAAAACAACCATTTCTTTCCTGTAATCTAATTTCAGTTGCCTGCCTGTGTCAGGCTTACAGCTTATATTGAGCTCAGTGACATAAAACAACACTTTTTTGACTGTAATAGATTGAATAGCAATTGCCTGCCTACAGGCGTGTGTGTGAAGCCTATTGCATCTACTCTGCCAACTTTAGCCAGTGCACAGTGACACTCATATCTGGTGCAACCTAGTGTACAGTGACATAAAAGAACCCTTTTTTGACTGTGATCGATTGAATATCAGTTGCCTCCCTAAGGGGGTGTGTGTGAGGCCTACAGCGCCTACTCTGCCAACTTTTGCCAGTGCACAGTGACACTCATATCTGGTGGCACCTTAGATTGCACGCGTAGTGCTCCAAATTTGAAGTGGGAGGACCGACCAAGCATCTTTTTCCATCTCCCTGTTCCAAAAATCAATGCCATATACACGTCCCCTAATAGTGGACGTAACAGGGATTAAACCGATAGGAATAGTACTAATTACCAGTACACACCTTATAATAACGCAGACAGAGGCAACGCGTATAATCTTCCATGCTGTGCAGTGGAAGCCCCCAGACTCTGACCTGTGTATAATCTTCCATGCTGGGCAGTGGAAGCCCCTACACTCTGGGAGTCTGAAGAAGCGGAGTCAGAGGAGGAAGGTGGCTTTGAGGAGATGGAAGACCAAACACAGCATGCGTCCCAGGGGGCTTGTTGTCACCTTTCGGGGACCCTTGGCTGGGTGGAGGAAGAGACCTTCAATGACATCAGTGAGGACAAGGAACGGGACATGGCTAGCTTGGTATCCAACCTTGTGCAAATGGGGAGTTTGCGGTTGTGCAAAGGGACTGTTTGCGGGTGTTTGCGGTGCATTAAACAGGGAGATTGGTCTGTTACTGTGAAGCGGGTGTAACCCTTACACTACCTGATCGATACAACATCATACCTGATGTTTTAAAGCATGTTATTCCAAACAATTTAGGAATGTTAGGTGATTTATGCCCTTTATGGCTTAAAACCAGACTCTGCATCAACTATGTAATTTTGCTATGTAATGCCGCAGTCCAGGTGTTAGTCCCCTTGAAACAACTTTCCCATCACTATTGTGGGCAGAAAGAGTCCCTGTGGGTTTTGAAATTCGCCTGCCCATTGAAGTCTATGGGGTTCGCCGATGTTCGCCTGTTCGCGAACATTTGCTGGAAGTTTGCGTTCGCTGTTCGCGAACCCAAAATTTGATGTTCGCAACATCACTACTAGAGACTCAAAAGGATACAAAAATTGGCTCTAAATGTAGTCTTTTTTTGTACATTAGTCCACCAAGCAGTCTCTATAGTTCTGTTCCTGAACTGATCCTCAGTATAGAAATAGAGAGTTATACTCACTGTCCATAGAAGTAATATCAGGACAATCAGAATATCAACGTACCATTCACATACAACAATAATGTTGTGAGATGGCATCCACAGGTAATATAAGCGCTGATATATCAATGTCTGTGGTGGGTAGAAAACAAGAACTCTAGTTGTTGTCTCTGTGTGTCCAACACAACACAGGAACCATGCAGCTTCTTAGATAGAAACACTGGGCCATATTCAGTTGGGCGAATTTGAGATCCGGAAGCCCGTAAGTGAGCTTGCAAGCTATTTTGCTATTCAATTGGCATTTTTTTGTGTGCTTGATATGGCTTACGAGTTACAGCCTTGCGAGTTACGGTGCTGATCAAACTTGTAACTTACAGCCCCCAGAAGCCTTTGATCTGTCACTTTCGCAAGGCTAAAATCACAAAACGCTATGGCAAACTGCAAATGAAGGAGAAAATCCTACAAGTGCTAGAGAGGACCCGCAAGGGGGTTAAAAACCTATTCATAGCACTGTAAATACATAAAAAAAATCACTACTGCACTGTAAATAACAGGAAAGCGATGATAGACATTAGAATAAATTGCACAACAGTTCTAAACTCGCAAATCGGCAGGAAATACAATCATTTTTTATGTATCATTTTGGGGTTAAATCGATCTCGGGTATCAATGAGCTAATACATATCAGGCCACCCATATGGACTAGAACAGTATTGGCATTCATTTTCATAATTGTTTATTTTGCAAGTTTTGCGAGTCTGATCACATATCGGACCCCCGAACCTAATTGATTGACATGTAAGCTCTGTGTTTTACTGCCGTAATGTCTCATTTTCTATTGGACGATTTGAAAAGGTTCCTGCCCAGAACTGCTCCGAACCAGTGCATGGTGTACGGTTTTGGCTTGGGGCTCATAACTCGCACCCCTGCTCAATTGAATAGCATTGCAATCGGAGACCAACGGGAGCCCACATCTCACTTGCAGACATTCGGCTATCTGCAATCGAGTTACGGGCTTCGAATTGAATATGGCCCACGGTTCACTGGTGCTTCTCAACATGCAAAAAAGAAGGGTGTAGGGGGGAAAAAGAAGCACCCAAAGGTCCTGATAGTGCAGTATGATAAAGATTTATTAAATAAGACAAAACATTTTTAAAACATTGCACTCACATTTTGGACCATCAATCACAATGAGGTATGGAAGCAGCATGTGGGTAGTGAGCCATAAACGCTGAGCAGGGTTCTCCTAAATTCCTCCCTCCAGTATGGTCATCTGCAGTGATGGAATGATGGAATGCAAAATACTCGGGCTTATGAAAGCGTTCTGGTGGGAACCCCTCTCCTTATTAATGCATATACTTTAAGGGGAGTATAGCCCTAACAGTGTGGCAAAGTGGAGAACAAAAGTCCACTAACAGCCCTATTAAATTCCCCCAACATGTAAACCCGTAGCTCGTAACTGGAGCCTGCAAGACTTATGGCTATTAAATTGGCCTCTTAATGCTACCCTCAAATTATCTGTGGGTTACAGGCGGAAAAACCCTACTGGCTGCTGAAATCTGAACTCTGTTGCCGCAAAACCGTTGATCTGTCAAGCCCGTAACTGTTACGTTCGAAAATCGCTATTAAATTACTACGAATCCCCAAAGATGCACTGGCGTTCAAGCCCGTAACCCACAAATGGAGGCAGAAATATTATGGCCTCCAATTGGACCCGCAAAGTGTTTACAGACAAGTTCTCAACACTGTAAAAGACCAGATAAACACACCGGTGGACTTTAAAATAAGGGGAAAGCATGGAAGGCCAATACAATTACTTTCACCACAATCCCCAAAAACAAAACAGCCATTTAAAACATATTTTATTTCATCATATGTTGGAATGGTCATGCATATGCCAATATGAAAAGCCATGCTGCAACATGCATAAAGCAATTAAAGACACACAACCTGGTTAAATAGCAACACAAAATCATGAAACTGATGCCATATCAACCCTTTCTCACTCACAGAGGCTCTATTGTGTACCCTGGAATATATATATAATTGCATATACATCTCGCTCATCACATCTACATTGGGAAAACAAATAGTGGCCAAATTACACCACCACATCCCATATATCAAGTACCAGGGGAACATTTTATTATTTGTTGTTCAGTCCTTTAGTTGTGTCTGACTCTCTGTGACCCTATGAACTGCAGCACATTAAGCGATGTCTCTGTGCTTATCCACAAGGTTTGCAAGCCAAAGATACTGGAGTGGGTTGCCAGTTCATTCTCTAGTGGACTGGGATTTTTCGGACCTATCTGCTATGACCTGCCCACCTACAGTGGCCCTACATGGTATAGCTCATCATTCAGGTACGCAAGCCCCTTCACTACCACGACTTAGCAATCCACAAGGGGAACATACACCACACTAATGTAAATTTATGAATAGCAAAACATCATGGGAGGTCACCAAATTGGAATGGTTATGCACATGGCTATCAGAAATGGCGTGCGACTTTCCAGGATGGGCGTAGTGAAGATTATCCCTGATGGAGGTGAGTTGGCTGTTTATCCACGTGCCTCTGCACAGCCTCCATGTGTTTTTGCGTCCCCTCCTGATGGCTTAGAGTATATTAGTGTGGTGTATGTTCCCCATGTCCCCTTCAGCATTGCTAAGTGGTGGTGGTGAAGTGGCTTGTGTACTGCAATGAAGCTGTGAGCTATACCCTGTAGGGTCACTCTGGGTGGGCAGATCATAGAACAGAGATCAGACAAATCACAGTCCACTAGAGAAGGAACTGGCAACCCACTCCGGCATCACCTGCCATATTCCTATCAGGCCCTCAGGGGAATGTTGATACTCCACAGTATGACAAATTGGACTTTGCATGTGTATTAATCCTTTATTTTGATTATATATATATATATATATATATATATATATATATATATATATATATATATATATATATATATTATATGATATCTAATGCTATTATGACTATTATTATTGTTATATGTAGTGCTCTATTGCATAGTAACTAGGGCTCATTAGTTTACATATATAGGAATGTGACACAAATGTGATGCATGTGGATGTCCCATAACCCCAACCATTGAAAACACACTGGCATGTTTAGAACGGTATAACAAAGCTTTATTTCATACACAGAGCACAATCAGAAGTGGTCAAGACTGTGCATTAAAATGTGGGCAGATCCCAGGAGAGCAAGAGGCTTGTGGGAAAAAAGGCATACCTTCAGGGGGTAATGTCATAGTCTAGAATAAGCATGATGCATAGCACCTACCAGGGTGACATGTGGTCAAAATACCACTGTAATCGTAATCTGATGAAAAAAGGATCATCAGAAATCACTCCATTTAATTGAAGAAAACATTAATGTGCAGAGCACTTACAACTTGTCTATATCGGCTCAATGAAACAGATGATTCAGCCTCTGGACTGTGTAATCCAATCCAGTTTCACACATACAAAACAAAAATCTGAAAAAAATGGTCAACTAAAAAAAGGTGGAGGAGAATAAAAAAAAAATCAACATGCATGTACAGTATAGTGCTAAATACTGTACCAATATACCGACTCACCTGATTCCCATCTGCAAGCATTACTAACTATTAGCTAGGTCTCTGGATAATCAGCAATATGGGAAAATACCCATTAATACAGAGAGGACACAAAGGTCAGCAGCAAGATTCACTGTTACTAACATCAGACCCAAGGATCTGTTTTCTCAGACTGATATTGAGGTCAGTATCACATGCTTCACTAGTGCATATATTAATGCTGGCTGCCATTAACATGTCAACCCTTGGGAGGCAGCAGCACCTGCAGTTGTGGTGGTGGAGGAGAAGAGGGGCCGGGCTGGGGGATGCCTCTGGGGTGAGAAGCCCGGCCAGGTAGGATTCAGTCATCAGGTGGTGCCTCCTCTCCTCTCTATTGTGCCTGGCGAGGCTGTGCATTACCTTTTCATGATTGGCGGAGATGCTGACCTGGATCCCCCAAAGACAGTCCACCTGCAGACACATGAGGGCCAGCATTTCTGCCTGCACTGCCTGGCCTGGTGTTTGGGATGGAGGCCCCTTGGGCGTGGCCTGGTGAGGAGGTGGCAGTGCTGGTGTGTGAGTGGGGAAGGTCTGGGCCCCGGGTGAAGTATGGTGATGTAAGGGTGGTGGCGTTGTTGGGCCCAGTGGTGGTGGCGGCCATCTAGAGCACTGCTGTCGGGGGGGGGGGGGGGGGGGGGGGTGGTGGGGGAGGAGGTTTCGGCTGGCTGCTCTCCTCACTCCAGTGGGAGGGCCCTGGTGATAGCCTCAGCCACTGGAGGAGGGGGATAGTGGGGTCAAATCCTGGTGGGGGAACCAGAGGTCCAGATGGTGACCCCATCCTCCTCCTCCGAACCAGGGCCCTCGGCTCCGCTTCTCTCCTCCTCCCCCTGTGCTGGTTCCTGCTTGGCGGGGGCTTGCCCCCACCTCTGGCTCTTGCCACTGGACCTAGACCTCCTTGAAGACAGAAAAGAAAGGTACAGTATATGTCATTAGTATGAAGAATAATACTATGTTTTGTGTGCATTTCTAACTATCTGACATCTAGGGCTTGAAACTGGATGATTCTCCTAATTGCAACTCAGATTAGCTACTATTTTCTAGATATGATCTTTTCTTTGGTTCTTGGTCTTGATCGTTCTTGGCTCCTAACACTGTCTTGATTCTGGCTGCGTTCTGTAACTGAATAGGCTGCAGTGGGCACACCAATAAATGGACTTTCTATTGCTTGATTACTGTTGTTGTGCCCACGAATGACAGTGATTTCTCAGCTTCATGGATTTAATGACGCATCCATCTATCCCTTGTTAATTCCATGGAGCTTACATGTCAGTGTCCTTGTTGGTCATCATGTACATGTGTAGTGTGTGTGGTGTACATGTGGTGGCATGTTAGTGTATATGATATTGACCTGACATGGAGGCTGGGTCCTGCTGGTCCACCAGGCCTGAAGTTCCAGGGGGGGGGGGGGGCGGGGGGGCTGGCTCAGAAGGTCCTTGGCGACCCTCTCCCACTCATTATATTACACAGTCATGTTCTTCTCCAACTTGGCCATCATCCTCCCCACCTTCGCCATGATGTCGTTAAAACGGTGCTTGACGGACCTCACATCCCTTGGTGCTGTGCCCACTGCTGTAACCTCAGCTGCTACCTCCTTCCATGACTGAGCCCTAGTCCATAGCCTAACTTCTCTCCCCCTGCAAGGATGACGGGGCGACCACGGATGGCACCAAAGAGGACCGCATTCTCCTTGTGTGTGCAATTGTGGGCCCTGTGCTTGCCCTTAACCTCTTGGCCTCCAGACTGTGGACGGGGATCCTTACCTTGCTGACCTGTCCCTGTGGCCTGTCCCTCCCATGAACTACCCCCCCCAGATCAAGCCCTTCTCCTCTGTCCCTCTTCTAGGTGTTTTAGGTGCTCGGGCCACCCTGCCACCACCCACCTTCTCCTCTACACTCCCCTCCTCCTCTTCCTGCTCCTCCTCCTCCTTTTCCCTCTCCTCCTTCACCCCCCCCTTTTTCCCACTCTCCTCCTCCCCACCACTCCTCTCCTCCTCTCCACCACTACTTCCCAGGGCCACCTCTCTCTTCTCTCTCTCCTCCTTGCCTCTCCTCGTCTCCTCCCCACCTCTCCACTCCTCTCCCATCCTCTCTCCTCCCTCCATTTTAATCCTATAAATAATAGACCGATAAATAAACAAACTGTTACTGTAAATATATGATGGACAAAAAAATGTGTGTATTATGTGTAATTAATAACTGTTGGGGGATGGGGTGTGAGGGATGAAATGAGGGGTGGAGGGAGGGGTGTATCGAGTGACCTAGCTCTATGTGTCTCTATGTGTATTCTTTAAATTAAGTGTATTCAATTATGTGGAATCTGTAAATATGTGTAATCAAGGATTAAGTGTAAAATTGTAAATAGTAGAAGATAAATTAACAAAAATGCAAATTACTGCTCTCAAAATACTCCTACTCTCTCTCTCTCAAAAACCTCCAACTCATGGGCGGGTGGAACGCAAATTTCTCCCTCTGTCAATCATCTGTGGCTAGACTGCTTTCTATTGGCTGAGAGGCCTGTGTCGCACGACGTTATACCGCGTTTGGATCGTGATGGGCGATCGCGGCTCGGTCAGCCCCTAAACAGCTTCCATGCTCAATAAGGGTTTACGGGCTTGCGTCTATGGCCCGTAGGTTGCGGCATGGTTGTATGTAATAGCTCGGCAGAATTTAAAGCCTGCAGGCTTTGCGGGTGTGCTGTTGCTGCTACGGGCTTGGAATTTAATATGGCCCTAGGTCTTTCAAAAAAATGCAAATCATAATACTACTATATAATAAGTATTTCAGTATATCCTATAAATGGAATCTGTCACTCTCACCACAATGGTTGGTATATGGATCCCAGAGTGCAATAGAACTAAGCTCTATAGTATATATAGACTGATAATGTATAAAAGATAAAATACAATCTAGCACATAAGATCAAACATGTTTTGATCAAATATATAGTCTTTATCAATGATCAATAAAAGTTAAATATTAAGTATCAGGCAATTCTTCTGCACTTCGTGTCCCCCCAACACCCTTCTTTATCTTAAATAAAGCCTTAATAGTAAAATAAACTTATTTTGAAAATATAATTCAATTGTCAAGTTATCAGCAAACATATGACACCTTCTAAATGTATTTTAATTTTGGGAGCTTCAAATTGTTCTAATTAAAGCATTTATCCAATCACTCATTAACAGGTGCTTAACAGGTAGAAATCATCATTGGCCATTATTACATTAATAACTCTCAGCTTTATATAAAACCTGATAAATGTTAATGGGTCTCATTAGATAATTAATGCCTATAGATTTTCCTTATTGGTTAATTGACTGGTTTCAGAGAACTTTGGTTAACAGATCAGTAATGCCAGAGAAGTCACTCCCCAGCTTCCTTTCTCTTATTGTGTGATCACTCAATAAATGTATTACTCTAACTTGCCTTTATCCTAACCTGGATTGCTACCTGTCATGTTGAAGGGGCTTGTGTACCTTAGTAAAACTGGAAGCTATACCATGTAGGGTCACCCAAGATGGGCAGATCATATTTGAGAGGTCAGACAAATTGTGGTCCACTGGAGAAAGAATTAGCAACCCACTACAGTATCTTTGCCATGAAAAACTTATGGATGAGCACAACCTCACACATATTGTGCGCGGTGTGATGCAGTCCATAGCATCAAGAAGAGTTGGACACGAATGAACGACTGAGCTACAACAAAATCCTGTCTTAGCTGTAAATATTAATGTTACAAAGCTTTGTTAACAAGTACATTTTAACGTGAAGATAATTTAAGTAGCCATATTAATCTTCTCCGATAAGGGCATCTGGGCTGCGACAATACAAAACTCCAAGGGATGTTTGATGTAATTTTGTTCCCATCCATACTTTGTCTATCTGGCAAAGCTCTAGAGGTGCTTATAACATAAGGGACAACAACTGGAGTCCTCTGATAATCCATTGTATGTGTATCTCTTTTGAACACCCTGAAAAGTCACTGTAAAATACTAATTATTAAAAGGCCTATACTACACCTAAAGTATGGGACAAATTGTTGTCAATTTGCACCAAAACATATAATACACTGGCCTTGCTGTTGTTGTTCTGTCCTTGTTGTTTCTGACTCTCTGTGATCATATGGATGCAAAAAAAAAAGCCAACGGTTACTAGAGAGGAATAAAAAAATACTTTTTAGAATGTTTAATTTTCGTGTTATATCGATCCCGGAAATCAATGTGTTAATACATATAATGGAACTCGCATGGACTTGAATATCATATTTACTGATTTATTAATTTGGAATTATATCTGGAATGCGGGTCCGATCGAAACTTGTAATTGAAGCCTGTAAGGCTTTGAAATCTAACCTCCATTTTTCAGTGACGTTATGATGACGAACTCTTTTGCCATTGGCTCCGTCTAAACCTGTAATTACGGGTTTGACTAATTGTTCATGTTCACTGCACATCCAGTGTGTGACAAATGGTTTATGGGTTTGCGTCTTTGGCCTGTAACTCGCGGCCTGGTTTAATTTAATAGCTCTGTAACGCAAACGTATTTCAAGCCCGCGGCCTTTGCGGGCTTGCCGTTGCTGCTACGGGCTTCGAATTTAATAGGGCTGATAATGTAGACAATGTAATAATTTAAATATAATTGTATTTTTTTAATCCTATAATACCTGT
The DNA here is from genome assembly GCA_027410445.1 of Discoglossus pictus. Classification (NCBI taxonomy): domain Eukaryota; kingdom Metazoa; phylum Chordata; class Amphibia; order Anura; family Alytidae; genus Discoglossus; species Discoglossus pictus. Next base: position 352,384,822 of record CM050166.1, on the reverse strand, counting down.
GTACAGATTTTAAAATATAATGGCATAATTAATTGGTGAGTTGAAATTTAATTATATAGATGAAACCGTGATTACCACTCTCAATGATTACCACTCAATACTTTAAATTGGAGGATTTCAAACCCTTTTTGTCTGAAGCAATCATAGCACTTATCAACCTTGTGTTTTTTGCAGTTTGGTGTCATATAAACATAACCTCTTGGTTACTGTGATCTGAGAAATAGCCTCCTAGCTCACAATATCAATGTGATGACAGTATGGGGGTAGATGATATTGTATAATCTGTATGAACACGCTAATATGGTAAATAATAAAGTGCAGTTTCTACCTGTATATTCCCTGCAAGATGCTCCAGAAAGAAAGATATTCTGGTTTACCAGTCTGGCATTTACATTGATTATTACCCCCTTTAAGGTTTAATTCCTTGGCAAATCATCATGCTCACATCTATTGTAGTCAAGAACATTTACAGAGATTGACATTTCTGAAATGCAACCTTCTCGGGGTCACATACAATTTCTTGAACTATTTTCAGGAAATAAAGCAATTATGGAAGAAGTAAGAGGCAGGGCAAAGTGATTATGGCCGGTTTTAGTCCCTGTTCTTGTAACCTTTCCAAGTTTAACATTGGAATTTGTCAACTCCTCGTAAGAAATGTAAAATTAATTGTGTGGATAACATTGCTGAAAACCAGTCTTTCAAGAGAAATGCCTGAAGATCATGTAAGGCCAACTAACGGACTACCTAATCTATTGCATGAGCTGCTAGAACAGAGTGCGTTAGGCAGTAATTATTTTTTTTATATGTGAGCCTCCTTCAGATTAAGCATGTCAGAGTAATATAATAAAGCTACTGGAATACCATGGGAAATGAAAATCAGCTCAACCATTATAAGGAAAAAAGATAGTACATTAAACAAGCTCACACACATATATACTGTATATGTATATATATATATATATATATATATATATATATATATATATATATATATAGTATACTATATATATATATATCTATATATATATCTATATATATATATATGTGTCCTTTATGTATCCAAGGGTAAGTTGATATACATGATTATTCACTCCAATAAACACGCAGGACCATGAGCAAAAAAATGCAATAATATGCCATTGAACTCTCAATTTTAATTTCTTAAAATCCCCATAGTAAGAATAGGGTAAAATTGTGTATAAGTACACATTTTCTGTATGATTAATTGAGTAATTATACTCGTTTCATACGCTAATACTTTACTGATGAACATATCAATTAAAGATATAGTCACAGCATATTTAACAACATGCCTAAGTTATTTTTTGCGATTAAATATACTACAAAAAATCCTGCAAGCAATCCAGTTAGTAGTGCAGTGAATGGCTTAAAATACAAGATTTACACCCGCCAGTATTCAACAAATTTATGTTACAGTTTTTCAGATTCACATTTACATTACGGTTTCTTCAGTGAGCAGTATTCTGTCAGGGGTGGGCAAGTTTGGTCCTGGAGAGTCCCACACAGGCCAGGATTTAAGGATATTCCCGCTGTGTAAATGTGAGTCAATCGCTTCTTTGATAACCCTAATTGACTCACCTGCGCACAGAAAGGATATGCTCAAATCCTGCCCACCCCTACTCTCACTGATTTACATGAAAGACCATGGTTTGCGCATCTTATAAACCACTTTTATACATACTGTACATACTTAATATACTATGCCATACACAGACACACAGATACACATATATATATATTCATTTATTTGTGTATATATATATATATATATATATATATATATATATATATATACATTATCCCACAAAAAATTAGTGCACCCCTCACATTTTTGTAAATATTTTATTATATAATTTCATGTGACAACACTAAAGAAATGACACTCTTCTACAAAGTAAAGTAGTAAGTGTACAGCCTGTATAACAGTGTAAATTTGCTGTCCCCTCAAAATAACTTAACACACAGCCATTAATGTCTAAACCGTTGGCAACAAAAGTGAGAATACCCCTAAGTGGAAATGTCCACATTGGGCCCCAAGTATCAGTATTTTGTGTGGCCACCAATATTTTCCAGCACTGCCTTAACCCTCATGGGCATGGAGTTCACCAGAGCTTCACAGGTTGCCACTGGTATCCTCTTCCACTCCTCCATGATGACATCACAGAGCTGGTGGATGTTAGAGACCTTGCACTTCCCACCTTCCATTTGAGGATGCCCCACAGATGCTCAATAGGGTTTAGGTCTGGAGACATGCTTGGCCAGTCCATCACCTTTACCTTCAGCTTTTTTAGCAAAGCAGTGGTTGTCTTGGAGGTGTGTTTGGGGTTGTTATCATGTTGGAATACTGCCCTGCCGCTCAGTCTCCGAAGGGAGGTAATCATGCTCTTCTTCAGTATGTCACAGTACATGTTGGCAAGCTATTTATAACAGTAAGCTTTGCAGATCTCTCCAATATGCCTTATAGCACACTATAAAATCTTAAATCTTACCATGTAACCATTTTTGGTGAGAGAAATGTATAAAGTAAAGGGATATTACATGACCGGTTGACCAGGGCCAGATTTATATGATGGTGCCCCTAGTAAATGGAAGAGCCCTTGCACACAACGCTTAAGCTGCCGGTAACAGAAAATAAGGATAACCACAATAAGTAATAATAATTAACCCAAATTAACCTCACACATGTTAAAAGTGAGAACAATATGCAACATAAATGAACTGGCTTCATTTAGGCATACAAATGTCCATACATTTACATCCTAAATTGTGCAGATATGGTTTCACTATCTACAGTATATCAAGTGGATTTGCAAGTGGATTTACCTTACAAGTAAAGACTGATAAATTGCAGAGTGCACTAATTGTGCCCAGGTGAGAGGGGTGTGGCTTGACTGTTAAACTAATATAAAAGGTTTGTGAGCTGTTTTGGAGCTGTTCGCAAGTGGATTTTCATTGCAAGTAAAGGCTGATAAATTGCAGAGTGCACTAATTGTGCCCAGGTGAGAAGTTAATATAAACAGGAGAAGGGGCGAACTTGTGAGCTTGCGAACATTTTTAGTATCGAGTGCAATTCTAATAAAAACGTAGGAGTTTAAATAAAAGGAGGGAATTCAAAGAAAAGGGAGAGCAGATTTATAGTGCAAAGGAGGAAAACTTATACAAATATATTATTTCATAATCTTTATTTTTCCCACTAAAATTTTGTAGACAATAATAATAATTATGAGTCAGTCCAGTAGCAACCTCATTCAGTGTACATCCTGTCATATGTATGCAATACTGGAACAGATGATCCAGGGTCCATACCTCTGTGTGAGGTGTGAGCATGTTGCCTCTCTGAAAGCACAAATTGGAGAACTGGAGAGGAGAATTGCAGCACTTAGTGATATTGCTCCACTGGAAAGGGGGTTGGTTCTCTCATAGCACAGTTTAGCTGGGCCTTGCATGGAGGGTGGAGCTGGGGCTAGTGAGGATGTCCAGGGAGGTAGCTGGGTTACAGTTAGAAGGGGAATCAGGGGGAACAGGAGGAGGCAGACCAGTTTTGAGTTAGCAAGCACCAACAGATTTGCCAGATTGAGTGAAACTGTTGGGGATGTCCATTCAGGAATGGCAATGCCAGATAAAGCTGTTCCCTCTAACAGCTTGGAGAACAGTTCTACTGGAGGAGTGGGAGCTCGGAATAGGCAGAGCAACAGATAGGTTTTAGTTGTAGGGGACTCTATTATTAGGAAGGTAGACAGGGTGATTTGTCACCCAGATCCCAGCAATCGAACAGTTTGTGCTCGGGTTCGTCATGTTGTGGGTCGGGTAGACAAATTATTGGGAGGGGCTGGAAATGAACCGGCGGTCTTGGTACATTTTGGTACCAATGACAAAGTTAGTGGAAGATGGAGTGTCCTAAAGAACGATTTTAGAGAATTTGGTAATAAGCTGAAGGCAAGGACCTCCAAGGTAGTATTTTCTGGGATACTACCAGTGCCACGTGCTAGCCCAGGGAGGCAGAAGGAGCTTAGGGAGGTTAATGCGTGGCTAAAGATGTGGTGCACTAAGGAGGGGATTGGGTTTTTAAAGCACTGGGCTGAATTCTCACTTCGGTACAATCTCTACAGTAAGGAAGAATTGCACTTTAATGATGAGGGAGCCTTTGTGCTAGGGTTAGAATGGTAGAAAGGCTGGAGGAGTTTTTAAACTAGTAGGTGGGGGGAGGGACTAGATATAAGTAATGGGGTAGAAAGTTTAGAGGGTATAAGGGATGAATTAACAACTCATAGGGTAGGAGATGGGGGGAGGGGTAGTATAGTCAATAGGGAGGTAGTACTAATTAACTCAAATACAGTGGCAGACACTTCAGAACTACAGGCTCATAACATAAGGTGTGTGCTTGCTAATGCCAGAAGCTTGCCATGAAAAATACAAAAGTTAGAATTATTAGCAATGAAATTGGGATTTAATAGGCATTACCGAAATGTTGTGGGATGAATCTCATGACTGGACTGTTAATCTGGATGGTTCTAACCTATTTAGGAAAGATAGAGGCAGTGGTAAAAGAGGAGGAGGGATTTGTCTGTATGTTAAGCCTGAATTTAAGCCTATAGTCAGAGAAGATATTTATGGTGGACCTAGTGATAAAGTTGAATGTTTGTGGGTAGAGTTAAATAGCGGAGCAGCAAATTCCAAAAGAATATTAGTAGAGGTATGCTATAAACCCCCAAATATAGCTGAAAGTGAGGAAATACAATTATTGTTACAGATTGGAAATGCAGCTAAGCATGAGCAAGTTCTAATAATTGGAGATTTCAATTACCCTAAAATAAACTGGATAAATGAGACCAGCACTTCATCTAAGGGGAGCAGGTTCTTGAGTACACTCAGGGATCATTATCTGGCCCAGGTTATACAAGAGCCTACTAGAAATAAAGCTATCTTAGATTTAGTCATCACAAATAATATTGATATAGTATCAAATGTTGGAATAGGGCAACCTTTGGGAAACAGTGATCACAACACAGTCTCATTTGAGATTGAATTAAAAAAACAAAATTTTAAGGGGCCAACAAAACCTCTTGATTTTAAAAGGGCAGATTTTAACGGTCTAAGGGCAGCAATACAAAGTATAGACTGGGACAGAGAACTGATAGGTAAAAACACTGAACATAAATGGACAATATTTAAATCCTTACTAAATATACATACCATGTGGGAATAAAAGTAAAAGGAGTAAATCCCATCCAATGTGGCTTAACAATGATTTAAAGATCAAGATACGGAGTAAAAAACAGGCATTTAAATTATACAAACAAGAGCGGGCAGATACTGCTTTACGGGCGTACAAGGAAATCAACAAGGCTTGCAAAAGCGCTATTAGACTGGCTAAAATAGAATATGAAAAATTTATTGCAAAAGAGAGTAAGACTAACCCTAAAATATTTGTAAGTATATTTATGGGAAGAAGGTGAGGAAGGAAGCTATAGGAACATTAGAATGTGAAACAGGCCATCTGAAAATTAGTGACCAGGAAAAGGCAGATGAGCTAAATAGGTTATTTTTTGCAGTATACACAAGGGAGGTACCAGTGGTTGGGACACTGCAACATAATGGGGCTACACTAGCTTTGCCAACTAATTGGTTAATACAGGAAGTAATCCAAAAGAGGTTGGAAAAAATAAATGTTAATACAGCCCCGAGTCCTGATGGAATACATCCACGGGTACTGAGGGAACTGGGTTCTGGAATAGCCAGACCATTATATTTAATTTTTCAAGATTCACTCAACACAGGGTATCTACCAGATGACTGGAGAAAAGCAGATGGGATACCTATATTTATTAAGGGAACAAGAGCAAATCTGGGGAATTATAGACCAGTGAGCCTCACTTCTGTAGTGGGGAAGCTTTTAGAAGGGTTAATAAGGGATAATATACAAGAATATATCTATTTGAACAGGATTATAAGTAGGAGTCAACATGGATTTATGAGGGATAGGTCATGTCAAACAAATCTAATTAGTTTCTATGAGGAGGTTAGTAGGACCCTGGATCAGGGCAACTCAGTGGATGTAGTCTTTTTGGATTTTGCAAAGGCTTTTGATACAGTGCCACATGGGAGACTATTGTGTAAACGAAGAGATACAGGAATTGCAGTAAATATCCGCTCATGGATTGAGAGCTGGCTAAAAGACAGGAAGCAAAGGGTTGTTGTGAGTGGGGTTCCTCAGGGTTCAGTATTAGGTCCTCTCCTTTTTAACATATTTATTAATGACTTAGAGGTAGGATTGGAGTGTGGGGTCTCCATTTTTGCTGATGACTAGTGATGTCCCCAACAGTTCGCCCATGCACTATTCGCGGCAATTTTGGCATGTTCGCAGCGAACGGAGAACATATGCGCTTTTCGGTTCACCCCTATTCTTTATCATTGAGGAAACTTTGACTCTGCACCTCACAGTCAGCAGACACATTCCAGCCAATCAGCAGCATACACTCCCTTCCAGAGCCTTCCATCTGAAGGACAGCAACCCAAAAAGCCCTTTTTAGGGCTAGAACATCATTTATTTTATTTTATAATTTTTCCCTGTGTAATCTAATTGCATATGCCTGCCTGCCAGCGTGTGTGTGTGTGACAGGCTAACACCTAACAGCTTATATTGTGCTCAGTGAAATAAAACAACACTTTTTTGACTGTAATAGATTGCATATCAGTTGCCTGCCTACAGGCATGTGTGTGAAACCTATTGCATCTACTCTGCCGACTTTTGCCAGTGCACAGTGATACGTCATATCTGGTGCAACCGTAGTGTACAGTGACATAAAACAACACTTTTTTGACTGTAATAGATTGAATAGCAATTGCCTGCCTACAGGCGTGTGTGTGAAGCCTATTGCATCTACTCTGCCAACTTTTGCCAGTGCACAGTGATACGTCATATCTGGTGGCACCTAAGATTGCACGCGCAGTGCCCCAAATTTGCTGGGCAGTGGAAGCCCCCAGACTCTGACCTGTGTATAATCTTCCATGCTGGGCAGTGGAAGCCCCCAGACTCTGACCTGTGTATAATCTTCCATGCTGGGCAGTAGAAGCCCCCAGACTCTGACATGTGTATAATCTTCCATGCTGGGCAGTGGAAGCCCCCAGACTCTGGGAGTCTGAAGAAGAGGAGTCAGAGGAGGAAGGTGGCTTTGAGGAGGTGGAAGACCAAACACAGCAGGCGTCCCAGAGGGCTTGTTGTCACCTTTCGGGGCTGGGTGGAGGAAGAGACCTTTAATGACATCAGTGAGGACAAGGAACGGGACATGGCTAGCTTGGTATCCAACCTTGTGCAAATGGGGAGTTTGCAGTTGTGCAAAGGGACTGTTTGCGGTTGTTTGCGGTGCATTAAACAGGGAGATTGGTCTGTTACTGTGAAGCGGGTGTAACCCTTACACTACCTGATCGATACAACATCAACATCATTTAGGAATGTTTGGTTTTAAGCCATAAAGGGCATAAATCACCTGACTCTGCATCAACTATGTAATTTTCCGGGGGGAGTTTTGCCATGGATCCCCCTCTGGCATGCCACAGTCCAGGTGTTAGTCCCCTTGAAACAACTTTCCCATCACTATTGTAGCCAGAAAGAGTCCCTGTGGGTTTAGAAATTCGCCTGCCCATTGAAGTCTATGGCGGTTCGCCGAAGTTCGCGTTCGCTGTTCGCGAACCCAAAATTTGATGTTCGCGACATCACTACTGATGACACAAAGTTGTGCAAGGTAATTAAATCAGATAATGATGTGCTTTCACTCCAAAGGGATTTACATAACATTGAGCAATGGGCATCTAAATGGCAGATGAGATTTAATATGAATAAATGTAAAGTTATGCATCTGGGAAGGAAAAATAGCCATGCAATTTATAATCTTAATGGAGCAAATCTAAGTGTATCAGATATTGAAAGGGATTTGGGAGTGCTTGTGGACAACCACATAGGTAACAGTGCTCAAAGCGAAGCAGCAGCTACAAAGGCAAATAAAATATTAGCATGTTGCAAGAAGGGTATAGAAGTAAGGGAAGCAAATATTATTCTGCCACTATACAAGGCCCTCATTTGGAATATGGAGTACAATTTTGGGCACCACTTCATAAAAAGGACATTTTAGAGCTGGAAAAGGTACAGAGGAGGGCAACAAAACTAATAACGGGAATGGAGAGGCTAAGTTATGAAGAAAGACTAACCAAATTAAACTTATTTTCTCTAGAAAAAAGGCGTGAGGAGATATGATTACCTTATATAAATACACCCAGGGTCAGTATAAAGATTTGTCAAGTGAGCTTTGTGTGCCAAGAGGTTTTCAACTGACAAGAGGACATCCCTTGAGGTTAGAAGTAAAAAGATTTCACCTTAAAGAAAGAAAAGTGTTCTTCACAGTAAGGGTGAATAATCTGTGTAATTCTCTACCAGAGGAGGTGGTGACAGCTTATTCGATAGATAACTTTAAAAGGCGACTGGATTTATTTCTAATTAAAAAGGAAATTCAGGGTTATCATGGAAAATTAGAGAGACAGTATTGATCCAGGGAGAAATCCGATCGCCAGTATCTGGGGTCAGGAAGGAATTTTTTTTTTCTTCCTTTGATACGATTGGCTCACTTGTTTTTTTTTCTGTTTGCCTTCCTCTGGATTAATTCATAATTAAGAAACAAACAAAAAAAAACATAAATAATTGATTAATAATTAATTAACAAATAATTGATATTTAATATTGCAGATCAGAGGAGATCTTAAAACGTTGAACTTGATGGACTGAAAGCCTTTTTTCAACCTTAATTACTATGTTAATATGTAACTATGTAACAATGTGTGGTTTACTCAATTACTAAAAAAATGCACAGTTGGATATACTGTAAATGGACACAGCAGAGGTTCCAGTTATGTGCTAATAAATGCTTTAAGCAATAGCAAGTATATACCATGGGCGTATATATCATGGACATATTTATTGTTATGCTGCCCTAGACCATTTAGAATAATGCGACCACTTTTCTATATCCCATAGGTTTATGTATATCCTTCATGAGAATCTACTCAGGACACATAATCTTGGACACATAATAGGGTATGGAGAGAAGCAGATCTAAACTAGTCTGAACCACTGAAGTTCAAATGTAAGTTGTGCTACATTGACTTTTTCAAATACAGTTTTTTTTAAATAAATACACAAATGAAACCTTATTGTGTGATGCAGATATTTGTTGATAGTCTATACAATGATGTGACTGAGAACTACATCTGATTAGTATGATTTGATTCCTTAAGTCTCAGGTACCAAATTTGATTGTAAGCTCTATGGGACAGTTACATTATTAGTTCTAAACCAATAATTAGCAATTGATGCTGTACATATGCTGCATAACTACTATTTTTTCCATTCAAACATTTATTTACATAGACATATTGCAGCAGAACAGAAATTTATTGTATTATGTGTTTTGTGATGTTCATATTTTCACACTGTACAAAGCAGTCATATCTCTAATTGGATCTAGTCCATGAAAATTACATCCAGCATCCACAGAGAAGAAATAAGTTCATTCACTGGAAACATTTCTTAGTGACAACTGATTAGACACCAGGCTCAGGATTCAGACTGCTCACACAAACCATTTATTTAAGGTTAATGTTGAAATATACAAATGTATGGGGCCACAAGCTATAGTCACATCTATTTATGAATGATTTTGTACTATTATATGACCCATGGTGTTATATTTGCTTGTCGCTCAGTTGACAGATGAATGACATATACTTACTGGGGATAATATTTGTGTCTAACTTTAAAAACTGCAACCATCATTTGGGCATAATAAATACAGGAGAAGGTCACCTTAAATTCAGCTGCCTTTACTACCATATTTGATTTATCACACCTTAATAAGTTCTGCTATGCTATGTACAAATTATAAAATAAACTATAAAATGTATAACGATAACATAATTAAAAACACTGATACAGTATTTATGTCCCTGTTACTGGGATAGAAGTTTAAGATTAATGGGAACTTTTTGCAGGTCTCAGTTATAGTGTTGGGAGAGGGAGCATGTGTGGAATCTCTCTTTCTCTTCACTGTTACATTTACATTCTCCTACCAGGAGGCCTTCATCAAACCCATTCTGAAGGAGCACTAGCTCAATCCTCTTTCTCAATATGGCCCCATTTCTCTACTCACCCTAGTCTCTAAACTACTGGAATGGCTAGTCTATGCCTGTATTACTAACTTACTAACAAACCGTTGCTTACTTACCCTCTACAATCTGGTTTCTGTTCCCAACATGCAATAGAGGCTTCTAAGTGCACGGGACATATTTACTAATACTTCTTACTGCTTTTGACGCATTTATCCATCCCCTCCTCCTGTACAAATTCCAGTCACTAGACATCTGTAATACACCCCCCTCAGTCCCATCTATCTAACCAATCCTTCCGTGACTCCTACATGACACCTTCACCATTCTGCAAACGTGTCTGATGGGGTACCCCAAGGTTTAGAGTTGAATCCATTGCTTTTCTCTCTCCATACCTCTTCTCTTGGTAAACTTATCAACTCCTTTGCATTTCAGTACTATCTTTATGCTGACAATACCCAAATCTCTTCTCTCCAGACATATCTTCCACACTACTATCTCATGTCACACCATGTGTTTCACCCATCTCCACTTGAATGTTCTCCTAGCACCTAAAAATCAACATCTCCAAGGTAGAGTTGTTACTTATTACCTCTTCCCCCTCCACCACTATATCTGAAACCTGACTTTCAGTACACAAAGAAAAAGCTTCCCTAACTCCATCTTCCACAACTTTATTTTAGGTTACCCATCCTAGAATGCATACCTCTGCATCATCAAGATTGGACAATAATCCATTCAGAAGTTCCCATACCTCATGACATACATCATGTTTCTATTCCATATTCTGCAGCATGCTTTCCATGTAATGAGGTCCCAGCTCAACCAGTCTGGGCACAGTACCCCTGCTCACCTGGAGCTATGGTCTGGGTATGGGACTCCATTTTTCCATCTCCTTGGACCACAGTCCATCTCGCCTGGAGCCACAGTCAGGGCACTGTGCTCCGGCTCTCCTTGCTTGGGCAGAAAATAAGGAATGTGGTCCCTTTTTAACTGATTTGCTGGGTCTCTGTTTGGCAGGATCTCAGGGATCATAACCTCCCCTGCCCTCTGGTCTGTGGCTAGCTCTCTGACAGTTTTTATCAGCTGGAGCTCCTTCAAAGGTCCACAGTCCATTAAGCCTTTCCCAAGGGCCAGTGAGCATAGATGCTCCCATTCAGACTGTTTGCTTGGCCTGCGTTCTGCCAACAGTCCTCAGTGCCACTTCCAGAGCTGCACTTCTTACACAGTCAGTGCTCTCTGAGGGCAAACAATAATCAAAACAGCTGTATGCTTCCAGAGCCTCCTGGTACTAGGACGTGTCTTCATCATCCCCATCCACTTGGCAGGGCTCCTTCCTTCCCTTGAGCCAGGTCCTAGCCTTGGCTGCTTACACCAGCAGATTCATGTAACTGATTTCCAGCTCCAGCCCTTGCTGGATCAAGGGTTCAATCAATGCAGCCTCCCAGGACCCTAGTTTTAGTCCCAATTCTTGGCAGTGCTGGTTATACAGGACCACCACACGTTCTATAGGCCCAATGCCACATTCTGGATCACCCTGGAGTCCTTTAATTAGCTCCATTCTGTAGCAGGAGGGCTATTGCAATGCGATAGCCGGCTCCATTAGATTATCATACCGCTCCTCCAAAACAATCTCGTCCCAAACCAGTCCCACCAGCCATGTTGATAGCTCACCTTCCTGCTGGATTCCCGGGAATGCCATCCACTGATCCATAAGAGCTGGAGAAGTCCTCCACCATGACAACGTGATGTGCTCTCTGCTCCATCAGCCTTGTGATCTGGTTCCTTTTCTCCTGAATAACTTCTGCTCTGCAGGCAATTAGGGAGCTGGTTTGATAGCGCTGGTCAAATCGCCTGACAGTCTCTGCATCTACTCCATGCCTCTTAAAGTACTTGATTTCCCCCTTGGATAAGCTTCCATATGCCATCCTGGCTGCTGGTAAAAATGCCTGAGATCTCCCACCGATGCCACCAGCTATTACGCCCGGCAAGTTTGGGGAACTACGCTCACCCCAATTCTCTCTATCTCTATGTGTCGCAACTGTTTGTTCAGATATTGACACCAGCAGACACTTCAGATGACAGCATCATTTTTGAAGACACAGGCACCATCAGACCCCTTTTCTTAGGATCTAAGAATCACACACCATGTACCTTAGTGTGTCAAAAATCAGACTGGCACTTCTTTATTGTTAAAGAGCTATCTAAAAACACACAAAGATCTCACTCCCCCCACATGCCTAACCCCTCCACTTGTGGGCAATAGCCTGTTACACTCTCACCACCTGGGAGATGTCTATCCCATGATACATCCCCCATATATTACTTGCCAGATCTCAACTTACAGGGTTATAAAACTAAACTTTTCCCTTCCAGAGTAAAGCCAGATGATTTGTGCGTGGCTGCCTCTCAAAGCCATATAAATTCTTTAGAATTCCTTAACCCTTTATATATCCCAGATATGACTGCCTACTATCCTACTTCTAATACAGATACAGTATTTAATTGTTAATCAATGACCGTATTATATGCACTTATTACATCCATGATATAACTACATGTATGAATTACACCATGATATAACTGTTAAGCAAGTTGCTAGCACCTTCTAAACACACATATATTAACTGATGAACCACAAACAGTCCAGTGGGCCCTTCTGTTCATAACAAAAGGATTCCTGGATAGTTGGACAGGAGCCAAGGGATTGAAAATAAAAGAGAAATATGAAACCTGAATTATAAAATGCTTTTGTTATGTAAAGCTTGTCATGAAAAATCAACTCAATAAACATTTAACGGGAGGAAAAAAAGCTTTCCAGCCCTCAGAAATACAGTTGACACTCTTATTTACTTTCAAAAGGGGTAATGTACTAAAACTAAATGCATAAAACTCTGGCACTTATATACAGTACATGGAAGAACAAAAGGATCACAGTAATTCGATTAGTCTGGGTGCAGAGTAACAAAAGGTAACATAAATGAGATACAAAGGCTAGCTAACTTATCACTCAGCAGGAGTGAATGACCCCATTGTTTCAGCTTCACTATGGTCCTCCCAGGCCTGTCCCTACAAGCAATAAATGAATCACAGTATATGTAAAAAATACATTATCAGCTCATTAAGATGACTAGCCACACAATGTCCAAAACATACAGACACAAGGGATATTCACTGGTGATGAGGGTCTCCAGACCATAGATGGTATAACCAGGGGAAACCATGGTAATCACAGGGATAGCACCTGGCTGGACACAGCAAAGCCCAGTGATATCAAGTCCATCTTGTGCTGGCCCAGAGAAGGGTTGCCCTTGCTAACAAGTGGACTAGGCTCCTTTTGAATGAAAGAGAAGCAGGTACCACTGCACTTTCACAGCTTGCTGTCTGCCTACTGACACAGAGAAATGTAAAATAAACAGTATAGTAATATTTCACTGTAACTGGGCCAATAAAACTTTCATTATGCTAGAGGGTAGAGTCTGATGTGTAACTGCTCTTAAGGGTTTGCCCTCTGCTAGCCAATAAAGTAAAGTTTGATCTCTGCATTTCCTTGTTCATTTCAATGAAGTTTAATCTGGCCTCACTTATTATGTTTTCATATATGCAAAAACTAAAGTAATGTTTAAAATGTGCTTTTTTTAAATGCTAGAAAAAACAGTTGTATTTCATGTTTCTTTAAGTACATAAAGTACAAAAAATGTTTTAAAATCTGCTAGTTTGTAATAATATTATATAGTGAGATGCAAAAATCTGACACTATTATTATTATAATAACTATAATTATTTATAGCTCATTGGGGCGTTAACAGTGCAATCATAAAATACATAAACATGCTCCTTAATACAAAACGTGGTGAAATAGCTATTTACAGTGATTGATTTTTTTTAATAGAAATTTGGGTATTCTGAAGAGCTAATAAAAAAAAAATACCACTGGAATTAATTGAGCGTCAGGTTTTATATTGTCTCTGGTCCAGAGGTCTACATGAACACATATCATACAATCATATTAGACATTATATTATACCAGGTCTATTTGAGAAAAAAAGACTTGCAGTTGTATAACTCCCCAGATATAGATTGGTTTTGATGGAATACATTTTCCAACTAGAGGAATAGAAAATAAGAAAATGTGATTTTATTTTAATGACACATCCAACATACCATTAAAAGAGTCATTTAAATTGAATGAAACCAATATGAAGAATTACTGTGAATTCATATAAAATAGGACATTTAAATTATCTGTGATAATGTAAATTGGGTAATCACTGCATGAGCCTAAAGCAATTGTCATATTATTCATAATCCTCACTTTGATATTGTTTTATAAGTAATTGTGGTGTTGTAGCTAGTGATGTGTTACCAACATGGCAAATTGTACATTTGCTAGATTCCCCTGTAGCAAGGGATCCCAAAGTATTGGCCATCTCTCATGTCAGATGTTAATGGCAAATTTGGATATTCCTGTCCATTATGTGAAGTAGTGGACAGTCATCACTGTGTGAATACTAAGTATTATATGAAGCCAATAGTGAGTATCAACCATTGTGTGAATTTGCATGATTAGAATTTGAGTACCAATATCTGTCTTAAAAAGATTTTGTTTATAGTAGTACTGGTGCATTATTTTTTTATTTGCATCGTTCAGTAGTTTTCGACTCTCTGTGACCTCATGGACCATAACCCACCAGAACATCTTTATGTCTATGGTCATGCTGATCCACTTGGTATACATGGCAGAAAAATTGGAGAGGGTTGCCAGTTTCTGATCCAGTGGGCCACATCAAACAGCTCCTGGTATTCCTAGGTGGTCTCCCATCCCAGTACTGACCAGGACCAACCCTGCTAAGCTTCAGGGTGATGTGACCTCTTACTTCCCTGACTTGAAATTTAACCCAGGTTAACAGTGGTGGAAGCACCAAGTCCTAACCACTAGACCACCAGGGAAGCATTCTAGGGGTTCCCAAAATGTACATATGGCTTAGAGGAATAGTTGACACCTTGAAAGGAGGGTGTTTGACATTGGATGGCTAAGAGCACCCTTGCCATATACAAATACAAATGCTTCCAATTACATTTGGCTACAAAGAAGCAAGTGGAAAGAACCTGGCTAGTATAAAAAGATGTAATCTAACAATGGAACACCAAAAGCTGAAAGTTCTTGAGAATATAGCTATATGGTTTGATATATGGGCCTATTGCAAAAGGATGGTTCCCAGGAAAACTCCTCTGAGATTTCAGAATTGGTTTTCATATGTGCTTAAATGTTGTGTGAATATTAACTCCCACAAATACTTAAGTATTTCCTAGTGATAGCATGCAATTAAACACACTATATTGTGTTTTCCCCACTTGCAAAACCTGTAGTGGCTATAAGAAAAGAGTGTTTAGTCAACTGATTGGATATGTAGGTACCTATTATTTAAACCATCTGACTAGTTAAATGCAACCTCAATTAGCAAGATGGTAGTTTCACAACATACTATTTTTCTAAAAAGGCCATTGAACATTGATAATGAAATACCTGAAATTTTCAAGAAAAGGAGACACACAGGCTAAGCAGTAACAAAACATTTGGCTTACAATATTTCAATGATTACTCAAAATGTAAAAAACTCTTTAAAAAGTCCTGATTTTTTTTCTTATAAGCAAGGATGTGTACAACATAATTATAGGATGCTTTGTCACAAGAGTTAAATGAAATGACTAATCCACTCAGATGCTGCATATGACAGCTGTGACAAACCTGCTACTCATCATCCATAATCTGTTTCACCCCATTATAGCAATGAATATGGATTTTTGAAATACTGCTCATGCATTCCAGTTTATATAAATATGATTGAGCAATACTGAGAGACAACAGTTTTTCACAATGTACCGTATATTAACTGGATTCTGTTTATGTTTCAATGTAGAATCTTTCAAGTAAGAAAGAATATTATTCTGCGTCCATTAAAGCAGCTATATATGTCTGTTTGTAGATAACACATAGTTCAACTCTTCAACAAGATTTGAAAGATTTGTTCATTATGATGGACATTTACTAATCTATCAATATAGTCTCAAGTACAAGTGCCCATAAGAGATCTGTGCATATTTATCATATATATATATATATATATATATATATATATATATATATATATATATATATATATATATTGTAAATAAATAGTATGTTTGTGTTCACATATGCATGTCTACAACAAGTTTAAAAAAAATGTTTCCTGCCCATAATTCCAAGAAATACAGTTATTACACTGCATTCTGGGAACCTGGGCAGGGACATGCAAATGTGCCCACAAAGGATCCGCTCTTGCAATCCATTACCATTTTCAACATGGCTTCCTTTAAGCATATGCCTGTTGTATTCCACAGCTGTGAGCAAAGCTCAGGATGGATTATAGGCAAGCTCGCAATCCCACACACGTACAGCTGTTTTAAGGTTAAGCTGGATCCTAGCTTATGTACTAGATTTTGTGAGGAGGTAGTTCAGCACAACAATCATTTAATTATGGTGGGCAAAAGAGCGATAGAAGCCCTCCACCGTACAGTAGTACAGTAAATAAATAGTACATTTGTGTTCACATTTAAACGTCTAAAACAAGTTAAAAAAATTGTTATCTGCCCAGAATTTAAGAGAAATGCAGTTATTACAGGTAGGAAACCATAGGACCAGAGGAGGCCATGCAAATTATATAATCAGGCAAAGCAACCCAATCCCTTCACTGCCCACAGTAACCCTGTAAGCTCCTGCAGCCACCCAAGAGCATGATCAGAGCAGGTGAGGCTGTGCGGGGCTATGTGTGGGGCACTGACTGAAAGCGAGAAGCGGTGATCCATTGTTAGTACAGAGGTTACTGCAGTGGGGAGGTGACTGCCGCATTAAAGGAGTTGCTGGATTATCCAATGTTGGATTATCAGTGTTGCATCTGTACATATATATTGTATGTGAGGAAAAAACATTGCTGGAGCAGAACTTGCAGTTATTGTTGCGTGATGTCTGCTTCTGAGCATGTGTAGGGAAAGGGAGTAGATGTCAAAATCTAAATCGAATTTGTCTTTATAAATTCCCCTCCATGCATCAGCAGATATGAACTATCAGTAAGTGATCTATACATAATAGAAACATGATATGTTTGCTATAGTGTAAGAACTTTCTCTAACATAGTTTTATGTTCTTGGCTTTTTGTCCATGCACCATTTTAGTTGCCTTTCTCGGAATTGTTTTCTATGTGATAATATACCTTTTGAAGATACAGTCTTCAAACCTGGACACAGTGTATTAGACCAAGGTAGAAATGGATTGGTCATCACCCCACCTGATGATAGGGGAAATACATTTTAAAACAGACTGTAAACTAAATGAAAATCAAAGAAGGATGGTGAACATAAATTAATCATGGTGGGGGATACTGAGCAGAGTACTCCATTGACAGCCCATTGGGAGGTAAACTCAGACAATCTCCCAGTGGACAAAGTCTGGACATAAACTGCCTGGATATGGGAGTGCACCTGTGTCTTGAACATGGCCTCATACGGCAGTGAAGCCTCCAGCCAAGCACCTCTTTCTGGACTTAGAAATAGCCAAATTAACTAATGACAGAAGCAGGTTGACATAGAGGTATCTGGCCCCAATAGGTGCTCAAACCAAAAGGTGGGCCGAAATGCAGCCATAACTACAGGAGGAGTCCCCTCAAAAGCGACAAGAGTGGCTGCAGTCTGCATATCATGTAGTATATCAGTCTGGTCTCACTCACAGGAGGCATCCATCCCCAAAATACCAGGCAATTCTACCCTGAACAGGAGAAATAGCAATCCCCCAAATTATGTTTTGGCCTTTATTGTGCCGCGTAGCTGTAATCTCTAAGGCTCAGTGAGAAAGGAGTTTGTGTCTTGAACCCGTATAACCCTTAATGGGACCTAGGTCCAAGGATAATTTGCTTCAGCAAAAAACAAAGTCAGAGGCACTTAATCTGAGAACAAATTATCCTAAGTAGGTTAGTACAGTGGTTAGATAGAACCATGTTTCCCTCGCAAAAACTAGCTAAATTTTAGTATTGTTGTTGCATAAAAATTGCTCATAAATTGCATAAACTGTTCATCTGGGAGCAACTGCCCATCTGAGCTCATATTCAATCATAACACAGGCCCATATTAAAAAGTTCCACTTAAACTTAATCTTGAAATTAAAGAGGACTTCCCCCTCTAGATCGTTACCCTTTCAAGGTGAAGGGGTTTGTGTATCTCAATGAAGTTGTGAGCTAAACCATGTGAGGTCACCTAAGATGGGCAGGTCAAAGAAGAAAGGTCAGATAAATCACATCCACTGGAGATGAAACTGGCAACCCATTGAATTATGGATTAGAACAACCAGACACAACAAGACACTAGATGTGCCTGGTGCGCTGTGTTCCATAAGGCCATGGAGAGTCAGACAAAACTGAAAGACTGAAAAAGTTTCTTAACAATTCAAATATTTTTTTCTGTATTCTTCAGCAACTCACAACACCTGGCTGCTCTAAAATACAGACTTCTTGCATCAATAAGAGACATGTTTTATAGCTTTTACACAAATATTTTTATTTTTCTAATTGTACCCTTTTCTATGAGAGCAAGGTGGAACTTCTCATTTAAATGTAATACACATATAGTGCCTCTGAAATATTAATACAACATTTTAAACCCTCCTATGTCCATTTTCCTCGTGCAGTTTCTTCTGTGCAGTGATTTGTATACATAGTATAGTTCGTGAGTGGTTTCCAATGCTATTTACTGCATCAGTAATATGTTCCCAATACTCATTTTGAAAATACATGACTGTTCATGCTGATAAGTTCCCAAGCATCTTGTCCAACACTGATACCAGTATTTTGATTGAAATATACTTTTTTTCCGCTCCATATTTTCCAGTCTCAAAGGACACAGTGCTGAGGTTAGGTACATGACCATGAGTCATCCTTCCTGCTTCACTGTTGACCACAATGGCTCTGTGGTGCTCAAGCAATTTTAGCATTAAAAATATTTTTATTTTATGTATGTAACAAATTAACTTTAACATTAGCAGCTATGTGAGCCAGGAGCATAAAAGTATTATTAGACACACTTTTTAAATTAACTCACTCTGCTTTTGTCATGAGTGCTGCCATCTTGAATTGTGAGCTAGTTTGTAGCCTGACTGGCATGGCTATCATGTTGTGGATTAAGCTTCTATATGCTAATTAGGCTATTTACATAACAAATAGCAATCTTAGCTGAATCCATCAGTTCCTAAGGCCCACCCACCCCCTCAGGTGTCCCTTATTAAACATCCCCTCTGCCTCTTCAGTTTCAGTGTAGTGAGGCCCACTATATCCTGAAGTATGGGGCTTTAGCACATTTCTGACCACATTTAGCAGTATTTCCAGAGGGATCAATGACTAAGCCACAGAAGCTCCTAGCAGTGTGTTTGACATATTTTTTCTCATGCTGGCACTTGCGTACATTGGAGGAAGATGCCCTATACTGCTGCTTATAATGTAGAAGGTGACCCTGGACCTTGTGCAGAAAAAGTAATATGGTCTTATTCCCTATTTTTTAAAAGTTCACTCATATTCTGGAGCAGCAAATATTTATTTGCTTTCAGGATCCCAAAACCAGTAATGAACCTACAAATAGATGCTTCAGAATTTACCCAAAAGCAGCCAAACCAACAAAGCAACACTTTGATTATGTTATTATGTTTTATTTCTGTCTTTTGTACATATTATTTATAATAGTTTAATACATTTTCATATTTTATGTATTGTTTCATTAAAATTAAATTAAAAGTAATGAATAAGCTGGAGCAAGGCGACAGTATATTGTATTTATTGATTTAATATTTAAAATGTAACTATTGTTAAATAATTTATTGATGCATATTGTGTTTAAAAGCAATCTTATAATTACCTGCTGGGAATATCCATATGATTTTTATGCTTTGATCTATAGATCCCTACAGAAGAGCAATTAGTCATTTGATATACAACTCTGTGTAGCACTGTTGTGAGCTCTATACTCCATATTTCCTCAAATAAAATATTGTTCACCTAATTAAACCCCATTAATTATTATTATTATCTTTTATTTGCATTGAGCCAACATATTCCTTAGCTCTAAAAATTCCTTATAACTAATAATTTTATAAGGTGCCAAAAAAATAATAATACAAGAATGCTATAATTTATACAGAAAGGTAACGTGTCACGGGTCTAGGAAAATTTACAGACAACAATTTACCGACAGCAATTCACCACCAACTATTCACCGCAACAGCAATTCACCAATAAGCAATTCACCAAAAATCAGTTAATCGCCGCTACAGCTTATCGCGTAAGGAATTCATCGAATAAGCCATTTGCGTGGAAGTACAGTACTGTAATACAGATATGTAATGCACTGTTAAAAATCATCCAACGTAAAAAAAGTAACAAATAAATGTATCAAACTACCTGCAGGGAATACAAATTGCCTGTGGGGAGTACAGACCATGACATTAATATGTATAGAATAGAGAGGACTCCATGACATTAACATGTATAGAATAGAGAGGACTCCATGGCCCTCATTCAATTGCAATTTGGCCAATTGAATAGGGGTCTAAATAAGCACATAACATATATTTTTTACAGAAGTTTTTCGTTAGTAAGCATCTATCCAAAAGCAAGGTTTTCACTAACTGAAAACGTCTTTAAAAAAAATATGCTCTGTGCTTATTTAGACCCCTATTCAATTGGCCAAATCGCAATTGAATGAGGGCCCATGACATTAATATGTATAGAATAGAGAGGACTCCATGACATTAATATGTATAGAATAGAGAGGACTCCATGACATTAAACAGAACAGTGATTATTGAATACAAACTACCACAGTAATAAACATAGCACTGTGCATTAACATGTGTGTAATGGCAGGGTTGGGCAAGTTCAGTATGTACATTAGTATGAAATGTTATGTGCAATGCCTCTTAAATAGTCAACAATGTCGGCATCTTCATTGTAGGCAGTCACTAGCCTTATTATTCTTTCATCACAATCTCTGTATTTTTTTTTCTATGGGCTTGATCAGCTCCACTCAAGTACTGTGTATGTGTAGTTGATTCAGGCTCTGCTCTTTTTTGATGCACAAACTTCCATATATGACACGCAGCAACTTTTTCTTTAAAGCCTCTGTGCCAGTCTTCCACAGAGTTATTTGTTCTTGGCAGTCCTTGAAGAACAAGTTGCTGTACATTCCAGATGGTATGTGCAAACCTAGGTGCTCTTCGAAGCTCATGTCTTGTTGGTCATCCTATCTACTTGTCTTCAAAGTAATCCACCACTTGCGCTTCTGCTGGAAAAACATGTTGATCACCTAGAGTTTCAAAAACATTTGTGACATTAGCGGTTGGCACAAATGCTATTGCTGCCAAAAATCTCATAAAAATTGTCATCCGTTTCATACCGTTACTTTAAGCCATTGATCTGAATTGAACGGTATATGGACTGTGCGAAATGAAAAAATCCACCATGTTGAGAAGCGTCAGGGAATACTCGCCTGAACGCATTCATCATGGCCAATTCAAAATCAGTTGTTAGGGATTGTGAGGACAATGCGGGTTCCACATTTTTTATCTGCTATAGAATTGAGACATAAGTGTCCCCTGTCTTGTTTGGCAACAAGGCGTATGCCAATATCAGGGATATATTATCCTTAAATCCATGGATTGTGTATAGCTGGAAAAACAGTAATGGAACTTTTTTTTAAGTACCATCAACGTACCAATGCTCACTTTGCCCCAGCAGCCGCAGATTCCTAGTTGTAGAGAAGATTAGAATCCTATTGTCCTGAGGTCCAGAGTCATACTTAAATACTTCTCCATTGCAAGTACGTTTGTACTCATCAGTAAAGACAATGTCCCTCCTGTGTGCTGGGAGAACTGGACCATCAAACTGTCTTCTCCTGATGTTCCTGATGGTACTCTTCATCGTGGCAACACTTGGCAGCTTGGGCGCTGCTGCTTGGCTGCAGGTTCTGGACACATTGGCAATTATACTGTGCGCAGTATTGTTTTTTTGTTTCTGCACAACCTTGCATGGTGTCCAGAACATGTGCTGCCTCAACTTGTGCTGCATCTGCACAGTGATTGTGCTCCCTGAGTGTTTTCACTATGTTGTTGTCCTCTGTAGTAACTCTGGCCGCACATCTTGTTTTTGTATAATTTTGGCACTTCCAATATATTTTGTTTTCAATTTGCTTATCTTTATAGAACAAACTAGCGAATTGCCCGTCAAAAAAGGACGGCAATGAAATTGTAAGGTAGCTAATGCTGTTTGGTGTATAATAATGAAATCTATAATACATTAATAAATGAATATACTTTACCTATTTTGAAGCATTGTGTTGAAGAGCTGCAATCTGTTTTGATGTTGCTGCAGCATTAGTGGTGTGGAGCTGCTGTGTAAGCGTGCTGAATGTGTGCAATGTAATAGTGAGCGTGCGCGAGACCAAACCGTTAGCGTAGTTGTGTACTTCCGCATTGTCGTAAAATGATGGGTAATGTGTGGTATGCGTCTTAGCGGAATATCCGTAGGTCTTTTGTGGTGATTTGCAAGTTTATTGTGGTGTTTTGCGTGTTTAGTGTGCTGTAGCCTTGTTTTTGTTTTGTTCGGCTGACATTTTTTCTCTCGCTTACAGAATTTTTTAGTGTCTAAATTTTTAGTTAAATGAAGGTGTAAGTTGCTTTTTTGAGGTCCTGGATGCTCCCTCTTGCTGTAGGTAAGCTTTTTATGTATGTGCTGTGTGTATTTATTGTGTTTTGATTTTTTTCATGTGCGCGAGTTGTGGCCGATTTTTGCAAGGTCGTAACGAGTGTTAACGTGTCTCGTATGTTGTTTGCGTTGCGAGGTAAACATTGCGAGGGTCGCAGTTAGTGTGTCGTGTTGTTTGCATTACAACGTAAAGTTAGCGAGGGTCGCAGTTGTTGGCAAGGAGAGCCCGCAAGCGTGAGCAACAGCTCTGGCTGGCTCGCCTGCTCACAACTATATATGTGATGGCCTTAATAGAACAGGTTTGCTTTTCCTTTTTCGTATTTAAGAAACTCCACTGCCATGATGCCTTCAGAAACCGAAAGTAATGTGCTGAATTTTCTTGCATTTGCAAACAGTTTTCTCTCAATGTTGACACCCCCTGAAATTCCCAGGTATAATTAGCATAACTTATACATTGTTTCTTTTTTGCCCGGGGATTGTGCAGGCATGCTCAGTTAGGACCTGTAGTCTGCCCTTCTGTGGGAAGTCACATGATTTCAGACACTTTCCTCTCCTTTAGATTCCTGTCCCTTCAATCACTGATTGTTTTATCTACATCCTAGGTGATACTCTCCCTAGCCCCAGTGAATTGCCCTGTGACCTCCCCTAGCCCCAATGAATTGCACCCCAGCCCCAGTGAATTGCCCCATCACCTCCCCCAGCCCCAGGGAATTGCCCCCTGCCTCAGGTAATTGCCCTGTGACCTCCCCCAGCCCTAGTGAGTTGCCCCCAGCCCCAGAGAACTGCCCCGTGACCTCCCCAACCCAGATAATTGCCCCCAGCCCCAGAGATTTGCCCCATGACCCCCAACCCCAGTGAATTTCCCCCAACCCCACTCACACACTCACTTACACAGACATACACACTCACTCACAGACACAAACACTCACTCAGTCACACACACACACTCACAGACACACACACACTCATTCACTAACAGACACACACACTCACTCACTCACACAGACACACCCATTCACTCACTGCCACACACACTCACTCACAGACACACACACTCACTCACTCACAGACATACACAGACACACACACTCACTTACACAGACATACACACTCACTCACAGACACACACACACTCACAGACACACACACACTTATTCACTAACACACACACACTCTCACACAGACACACACACTCACTCACACACACTCACTCACACAAACATACACATTCACGCACTGCCACACACACTCACTCACAGACACACACACACACACTCACTCACTAACAGACATACACAGACACACACACTCACTCACACAGACATACACATACACACTGACTCACTGACACACACACTCACAGACACACACACTCACTAACAGGCACACACACTCATTCACACATATGCACACACTCACTCACACAAACACACATACTCACTCACACGCTCACTCACACACACAGACACACACTCAGTCACACACTCACACAGACACTCACTCACACAGACACACACACTCACTCACTCACACACTCACTCACAGACACTCTCACACACACTCACTCACAGACATTCACACACACAGATACTCACTCACTCACACACTCATTCACACAGACACTCCCATACACACTCACTCACACAGACACTCACTCACACAGACATTCACTCACACATTCATACACACTCATTCACTCACACATATACTCACTCACACAGACATACACACTCACACAGACACTCACTCACACAGACATGCACACACACACACACAGACAGATACACATACAGACAGACACACACACACACACAAAGACAGACACACAGATACACACTCAGTTAGTCACTCTGTGGGAAGTCATATGATTTCAGACGCTTTCATTTCCTATAGATTCCTGTCCCTTCATTCACTGATTTTGTTTTATCTACACCCTTACACTAGCCACACCAGCATACTATCAAGGGAACACCCAGGAGAACAAGGCACAGTCTTCAGGCAAGCACTAGGCCCAGTACCATTCCTTCCTGAACCTCACAGACATACACTGGGGATAATTTGCATACACTGCAAGGCCACAACCAGTCCATAGGGCAGAGAGCCTGAACAGGAGTTAATTAATTTCAGTTTTTTTTATTTTTTTATTTTATTTATGTCAATAACAATTACTACAAGACTGTGTCTTTATGACATTTTTATGTTTTTATGCACTTTAACCCCTATGCTCCCACTGTTTACTACATAGTTTGTACCACTGTATTCTCCAATGCAATCTGTATATGGTATTCATGAGCGAACATAACATTGCCTGCATTAATATAGACTGTATAGTGTGGGGGAATGTGTGTGTATATATATTTCAGGGAGTCCTTTTTTTTTCTTTTTCATTGTATATATCCGGTGGCATATTTTGACTTTATATATATATATATATATATATATATATATATATATATACCGTATTTATCGGCGTATAACACGCACTTTTTCTCCCTGAAAATAGGGGGCAAATGATAGGTGCATGTTATACGCCGATATTCCCTCCCCCCTCCTCATCCTCAACCTCCCTCCTCATTCTAAACCCCCTCCGCATTCTAACCCCCCTCCTCAACCTAAATCCCCCTCCTCCTCAACCTAAACCCCCCTCCTCAACCTAGACCCCCCTAAATACCTCCCCCTCACTTACGTGCTTCTGCTCCAGCCTCCCGGTATATGCTAATGACGTGGCGCGCTGGTGCGCATGTGACGTCACCGGGTCAAGGAGCGGAGCGGAGTCCAGAGCAGAAGCAGGTAAGTGAGGGGAAGGTATTTAGGGGGGTTTAGGTTGAGGAGGGGGGTTTAGGTTGAGGAGGAGGGGGGTTTAGAATGAGGAGGGGGGTTTAGAATGAGGAGGGGGGTTTAGAATGAGGAGGGGGGGTTAGAATGCAGAGGGGGGTTTAGAATGAGGAGGGAGGTTGAGGAGGGGGGTTGAGGTTGAGGAGGGGGTTGAGGAGGGGGTTGAGGATAGGGGGGTTGAGGAGGGAGGATGAGGGGGTTTGAGGATGAGGGTGTTGAGGATAGGGGGGTTGAGGAGGGGGTTGAGGGAGGGGGTTGAGGATGAGGAGGGAGGTTGAGGATGAGGAGGGAGGTTGAGGATGAGGAGGGGGTTGAAGATGAGGAGTGGGGTTGAGGGTGAGGAGGGGGGTTGAGGATGAGGAGGGGAGTTGAGGATAGTGGGGTTGAGGAAGGAGGATGAGGATGGGGGGGTTGAGGAGGGGGGTTGAGGGGATTTGAGGAGGGGGGTTTGAGGAGAGGGTTGAGGATGGGGGGGTTGAGGAGGGAGGTTGAGGAGGGGGGTTGAGGTTGAGGAGGGGGGTTGAGGATGAGGAGGGGGGTTGAGGATGAGGAGGGGGGTTGAGGATGAGGAGGGGAGTTGAGGATGAGGAGGGGAGTTGAGGATGAGGAGGGGAGTTGGGGATGAGGAGGGGAGTTGAGGATGAGGAGGGAGGTTGAGGAGGAGGGTTGAGGTTGAAGAGGGGGGTTGAGGAAGGAGGATGAGGATGGGGGGGTGGAGGAGGGGGTTGAGGATGGGGGGTTTGAGGAGGGGGTTAAAGAGGGAGGATGAGGAGGGAGGTTGAGGAGGGGGTTGAGGATGAGGAGGGAGGTTGAGGATTTTGCTTCAAAGTTCTTTATTTGAATTTTTTTTTCTCCTGAAATTCCCGTCTTAAAATGAGGTGCGTGTTATACGCATTAGTGGTATGCTATACACCATATCAGCACACACATATCATAATACCCAATACAGTGTATGTACTGTATATACATTTCATTTTACCAATACACATTTTTAGCTCTACATGAGTGGTATGTCGGGCACCATACCATCAGACATAGACTAAGACACCAGCATCTCCCCTAGGCTTAACTTGAGGTATAGATCATATATTGATCTGTAACACTCTTTCCCACAATTCTACTTGGGCGATATATATTGTGCATAGATCATTACACTAACATCATAAAAAAAGCATATGCAAATCAACAAAGGGATAATTCATACATTTTTATCAGAATACTAATGGCTAGACATCACTAAAGTGATTGATCCCAAAGGGCAGCAAACAATTATTTATTTTCTTATCCATTTACTCTATCCCAACAGGGTACTACCAGTACCAACCTTTTTTATCATTATCACTGAGGAAGCCGTCAGCAAAACGGTGAAACGTGTTTGATGAAGTGTATTTACACATAAATATCATCTCCAGCACCTCAAAGAAAGAGGAGACATCATTTTTGTGCACCAACCTATCAAAGTTTTTATAGGTTTTAAATCTTTTAGAGTTTGTTTTTACTTTTTATTTTTTCTTTGTTTTATCCGTTCTATATGACATACACCACAGACAAACTACTGTGTATATTTTATCTGCGGCATTCTATGAATAAAACCTATTTATCAACCCTGGTTTCCATATCATTGATTTGGCGTGCGTTTGAAGGATCCATGGCTGTTTAGAAACTATCATTACAGCAAAACCGCAACATCAACAGGTGACCATATCCACAGTACTAGTCTACCTCACTGCCATGGGATCTTTGCACTGTGAGAACAGATCTGAATGGCAACCAGCCAATTGATAGATACATAGCATCTATCTATCCGTCCGCCATCATTACAGTGTATATATAAATAACATTTCTACATAAGATAGACCAACATTGAGATCTTCAGACCAAACATTATCCCATTACATTGGGACTACTGAAGGGATTGTGCGCTTTTTCCACTCCACCTTTGCATTTCTCTTTTTCTCGGGCACTGACGTAAACAGAGCCCCAAGAAAAGCTGCAGATCCCAGTTCACACCAATAGAAACCAAAGCAGTGCCTAACCCTGAAGCAGGGAATCACCATACCTGACATCCCAATCTGGACCACCTCCAGACAGGGGTAAGAAAGAACATCCAGTAGGACTACCCAAAAGAACCTACTACAAATAAACAGATCATCTTAACGACACACCTACCCTGTGCATTGCCTAAGTTGGGGACACACACCCGACATCCTATTCCACTTATCTAAATCCTAGGTTATACTCCCCTCAGCCCCAGTGAATTGCCCTGTGACCTCCCCCAGCCCCAGTGAATTGCCCCTCAGCTACAGAAAATTGCCCCATGACCTCCCCAACCTCAGAGAATTGCCCCGAGCCCCAGAGAACTGCCCCGTGACCTCTCCCAGCCCCAGTGAATTGCCCCCAGCCCCAGAGAATTGCCCTGTGACCTCCCCCAACCCCAGTGAATTGCCCCCCAGCACTAGAGAATTGCCCCGTGACCTCCTCCAGTGAATTGCCCCCAGCCCCATAGAATTGCCCATTCACCTCCCCAACCCCATTGAATTGCCCCCCAGCCCCAGAGAATTGCCCCATGACCTCCCCCAGCCCCAGTGAATTGCCCCCCTTCCCACAGGTAATTCCCCTGTGACCTCCCCTAGCCCCAGTGAATTGCCCCCAGACCCAGAGAATTGCCCTGTGACCTCCCCCAGCCCCAGTAAATTGCCCCCCAGACCCAGTGAATTGCACCTTCACTTCCTCTTGCCCCAGGTAATTGCCCTGTGACCTTCCCCCCCCACACATAATCAATCTCACTCACAGACTCACTCAGACAGACACACACACTAACTCACTGACACACTTACACAGACAAAACCACTCACTCACAGACACACACACTCACTCACACAGACATACTCACTCACTCACATACACACATACTCTCACAGACACACACACTCACTCACAGACACACTCACTAACTCACAGACACACACTCACAGACATACACACACACACACACTTACAGACATACACCCTCACTCACAGACACACACACACACTCACACAGACACACTCACTCTCACACACACACACACTCACAAAGACATACACATTCACTCACTGACACACACACTCACTCACAGACACATACACTCACTCACTCAGATAGACACACACTAACTCACTGACACACTCACTCACACATACACACTCACTCAATCACACAGGCACACCCACTCACTCAGCCACACACACTCACTCACACAGACATACTCACTCACAGACACACATATTCACTCTCACAGACACACACATTCACTCACAGACACACTGACCTCCTCCAGCCCCAGTGAATTGCCCCCAGCCCCAGAGAATTGCCTCGTGACCTCCCCCAGCCCCACTAAATTGATCCACAGACCCCTCCCACACACATAATCAATCTCACTCACAGGCTCACTCACTCAGACAGACACACACACTAACTCACTGACACACTCACTCACACAGACACACCCACTCACTCACTCACTCACAGACACACACACACACACTCACACAGACACACACTCACTCACAAAGACATACACACTCACTCACTGACACACACACTCACTGACACACACTTACTCACTCATATACATACTCACTCACTCACAGACACACACACTCTTTCACACAGACATACACATTCACTCACAGAAATACACACTCAGTCACAGACATACACACTCACTCACACATACACACACTCACACAGACAAACACACTCACTCACAAAGACATACACACTCACTCACAGACACACACACTCACTCACAGACACGTACTCACTCACTCATATACATACTCACTCACTCACAGACACACACACTCTTTCACACAGACATACACATTCACTCACAGAAATACACACTCAGTCAAAGACATACACACACATTTACAGACATACACACACACTCACAGACATACACACTCACTCACTCACACATACACACTCACACAGACATACACACACACTCACTCACAGACACACACACTCACTCAGACATACACACACACTCACTCAGACACACACACTCACACATACACACTCACTCACATAGGCACACCCACTCACTTACTCACAGACACACACACTCACTCACACAGAAACACTCACTCACAGACACACATATTCACTCACAGACACACACATTCACTCACAGACACACTCACACAGACACACTCACTCACACAGACATACACATTCACTCACAGAAATACACACTCAGTCACAGACATAGACATACACACACACTCACAGACATACACACACACTCACAGACATACACACACACTCACTCACAGACACACACACTCACTCACAGACACACACACTCACTTACTCAGACACACACACTAACTCACTGACACACTCACTCACACATACACACTCACTCACTCAGACACACCTACTCACTCACACAGACACACTTACTCACTCACACAGACACACTCACTCACTCACAGACACACTCTCACAGACACACTCACTCACACAGACATACTCACTCACTCATAGACACACAAACTCACTCTCACAGACACACATACTCACTCACAGACACACTCACTAACTCACAGACACACACACACTCACTCACACAAAGATACACACTCACTCACTGACACACTCACTCACTCACAGACACACACTCACTCACTTACAGACATACTCATTCACTCACAGACACACACACTCTTACACACCACAGACATACACATTCACTCACAGACATACACACTCACAGACACACACACTTACTCACAAAGGCATACACATTCACTTACTGACACACACACTCACAGACACACCCACTCACTCACTCACAGACACACACACTCACACAGACACTCACTCACTCACTCACTCACAGACACACATATTCACTCTCACAGACACACACACTCACTCACAGACACACTCACTAACTCACAGGCACACTCACTAACTCACAGACACACACACTCACTCACACAGACACACTCACTCACAGACACACATATTCACTCACAGACACATACATTCACTCACAGGCACACTCACACAGACACACTCACTCACTCACACAGACATACTCACTCACTCACAGACACACATACTCACTCACAGACACACTCACTGACTCACAGACACAAACACTCACTCACACAGAGATACACACTCACTCACTGACACACTCACTCACAGACACACACTCACTTACATACATACTCATTCACTCACAGACACACACTCTTTCACACAGACATACACATTCACTCACAGACATACACACTCAGTCACAGACACACACACACTTACAGACATACACACTCACTCACAGACACACACACTCACTCACTAACATACACACACTCACACAGACACACACACTTACTCACACAGGCATACACATTCACTCACTGACACAAACACTCACTCACAGACACACACACACTCACTCAGACAGACACACTAACTTACACAGACACACGCACTCACACAGACACACCCACTCACTCACTCACAGACACACACACTCACACAGACATACTCACTCACTCACTCACAGACACACATATTCACTCACAGACACACACACTCACTCACAGACACACTCACCAACTCACAGACACACACACTCACTCACACAGACACACACCCACTCACTGACACACACTCACTCAGACAAACACACTCTTTCACACAGACATAGACATTCACTCACAGACATACACACTCAGTCACAGACACACACACACTCACAGACATACGCACTCACTCACAGACACATTCACACAGACACACACACTCACTCACACAGACATACACATTCACTCACTGACACACACACTCACTCAGACACACACACTCATTTACTCAGACAGACACACACTAACTTACTGACACACTCACTCACAGAGACACTCACTCACTTACAGAGACACCCACTAACTCACACAGACATACTTACTCACTCATAGACACACATATTCACTCTCACATACACTCACTTACTCACACAGACATACACACTCACTCACAGACATACACACTCACTCACAGACATACACACTCACTCACTCACTCACAGACAAATCCTAGGTTATACTCCCCTCAGCCCCAGTGAATTGCCCTGTGACCTCCCCCAGCCCCAGTGAATTGCCCCTCAGCTACAGAAAATTGCCCCATGACCTCCCCAACCTCAGAGAATTGCCCCGAGCCCCAGAGAACTGCCCCGTGACCTCTCCCAGCCCCAGTGAATTGCCCCCAGCCCCAGAGAATTGCCCTGTGACCTCCCCCAACCCCAGTGAATTGCCCCCCAGCACTAGAGAATTGCCCCGTGACCTCCTCCAGTGAATTGCCCCCAGCCCCATAGAATTGCCCATTCACCTCCCCAACCCCATTGAATTGCCCCCCAGCCCCAGAGAATTGCCCCATGACCTCCCCCAGCCCCAGTGAATTGCCCCCCTTCCCACAGGTAATTCCCCTGTGACCTCCCCTAGCCCCAGTGAATTGCCCCCAGACCCAGAGAATTGCCCTGTGACCTCCCCCAGCCCCAGTAAATTGCCCCCCAGACCCAGTGAATTGCACCTTCACTTCCTCTTGCCCCAGGTAATTGCCCTGTGACCTTCCCCCCCCACACATAATCAATCTCACTCACAGACTCACTCAGACAGACACACACACTAACTCACTGACACACTTACACAGACAAAACCACTCACTCACAGACACACACACTCACTCACACAGACATACTCACTCACTCACATACACACATACTCTCACAGACACACACACTCACTCACAGACACACTCACTAACTCACAGACACACACTCACAGACATACACACACACACACACTTACAGACATACACCCTCACTCACAGACACACACACACACTCACACAGACACACTCACTCTCACACACACACACACTCACAAAGACATACACATTCACTCACTGACACACACACTCACTCACAGACACATACACTCACTCACTCAGATAGACACACACTAACTCACTGACACACTCACTCACACATACACACTCACTCAATCACACAGGCACACCCACTCACTCAGCCACACACACTCACTCACACAGACATACTCACTCACAGACACACATATTCACTCTCACAGACACACACATTCACTCACAGACACACTGACCTCCTCCAGCCCCAGTGAATTGCCCCCAGCCCCAGAGAATTGCCTCGTGACCTCCCCCAGCCCCACTAAATTGATCCACAGACCCCTCCCACACACATAATCAATCTCACTCACAGGCTCACTCACTCAGACAGACACACACACTAACTCACTGACACACTCACTCACACAGACACACCCACTCACTCACTCACTCACAGACACACACACACACACTCACACAGACACACACTCACTCACAAAGACATACACACTCACTCACTGACACACACACTCACTGACACACACTTACTCACTCATATACATACTCACTCACTCACAGACACACACACTCTTTCACACAGACATACACATTCACTCACAGAAATACACACTCAGTCACAGACATACACACTCACTCACACATACACACACTCACACAGACAAACACACTCACTCACAAAGACATACACACTCACTCACAGACACACACACTCACTCACAGACACGTACTCACTCACTCATATACATACTCACTCACTCACAGACACACACACTCTTTCACACAGACATACACATTCACTCACAGAAATACACACTCAGTCAAAGACATACACACACATTTACAGACATACACACACACTCACAGACATACACACTCACTCACTCACACATACACACTCACACAGACATACACACACACTCACTCACAGACACACACACTCACTCAGACATACACACACACTCACTCAGACACACACACTCACACATACACACTCACTCACATAGGCACACCCACTCACTTACTCACAGACACACACACTCACTCACACAGAAACACTCACTCACAGACACACATATTCACTCACAGACACACACATTCACTCACAGACACACTCACACAGACACACTCACTCACACAGACATACACATTCACTCACAGAAATACACACTCAGTCACAGACATAGACATACACACACACTCACAGACATACACACACACTCACAGACATACACACACACTCACTCACAGACACACACACTCACTCACAGACACACACACTCACTTACTCAGACACACACACTAACTCACTGACACACTCACTCACACATACACACTCACTCACTCACTCAGACACACCTACTCACTCACACAGACACACTTACTCACTCACACAGACACACTCACTCACTCACAGACACACTCTCACAGACACACTCACTCACACAGACATACTCACTCACTCATAGACACACAAACTCACTCTCACAGACACACATACTCACTCACAGACACACTCACTAACTCACAGACACACACACACTCACTCACACAAAGATACACACTCACTCACTGACACACTCACTCACTCACAGACACACACTCACTCACTTACAGACATACTCATTCACTCACAGACACACACACTCTTACACACCACAGACATACACATTCACTCACAGACATACACACTCACAGACACACACACTTACTCACAAAGGCATACACATTCACTTACTGACACACACACTCACAGACACACCCACTCACTCACTCACAGACACACACACTCACACAGACATACTCACTCACTCACTCACTCACAGACACACATATTCACTCTCACAGACACACACACTCACTCACAGACACACTCACTAACTCACAGGCACACTCACTAACTCACAGACACACACACTCACTCACACAGACACACTCACTCACAGACACACATATTCACTCACAGACACATACATTCACTCACAGGCACACTCACACAGACACACTCACTCACTCACACAGACATACTCACTCACTCACAGACACACATACTCACTCACAGACACACTCACTGACTCACAGACACAAACACTCACTCACACAGAGATACACACTCACTCACTGACACACTCACTCACAGACACACACTCACTTACATACATACTCATTCACTCACAGACACACACTCTTTCACACAGACATACACATTCACTCACAGACATACACACTCAGTCACAGACACACACACACTTACAGACATACACACTCACTCACAGACACACACACTCACTCACTAACATACACACACTCACACAGACACACACACTTACTCACACAGGCATACACATTCACTCACTGACACAAACACTCACTCACAGACACACACACACTCACTCAGACAGACACACTAACTTACACAGACACACGCACTCACACAGACACACCCACTCACTCACTCACAGACACACACACTCACACAGACATACTCACTCACTCACTCACAGACACACATATTCACTCACAGACACACACACTCACTCACAGACACACTCACCAACTCACAGACACACACACTCACTCACACAGACACACACCCACTCACTGACACACACTCACTCAGACAAACACACTCTTTCACACAGACATAGACATTCACTCACAGACATACACACTCAGTCACAGACACACACACACTCACAGACATACGCACTCACTCACAGACACATTCACACAGACACACACACTCACTCACACAGACATACACATTCACTCACTGACACACACACTCACTCAGACACACACACTCATTTACTCAGACAGACACACACTAACTTACTGACACACTCACTCACAGAGACACTCACTCACTTACAGAGACACCCACTAACTCACACAGACATACTTACTCACTCATAGACACACATATTCACTCTCACATACACTCACTTACTCACACAGACATACACACTCACTCACAGACATACACACTCACTCACAGACATACACACTCAGTCACAGACACATACACACTCAGTCACAGACACACACACTCACTAACAGACACACACTCACTCACACAGACATACACATTCACTCACAGACACACACACTCGCTCACTCAGACAGACACACTAACTCATAGACACACCCACTCAATCACTCACTCACAGACACACACACTCACTCACTCACTCACACAGACATACTCACTCACTCAGACACACATATTCACTCTTACAGACACACTCACTCACAGACACACTCACTAACTTAAAGACACACACACTCACTCACTAACACACACACACACACTCACTCACTTACAGACACATGCTCAGTCACATACATACTCACTCGGAGACACACACACTCTTTCACACAGACATACACACTCACAGACACACACACTCACTCACTCACAGACACACACTTACTCACATACATACTCACTCACAGACACACACACTCTTTCACACAGACATAAACATTCACTCACATACACACTCACTCACAGACACACACACTCACTCACTCACTAACAGACACACACACTCACACAGACACATTCTCACACAGACATACAGATTCACTCACTGACACACACACACACTCACTCACAGACTTACTCACTCACTACCAGACACACTCACTCATTCACACAAACATACACACTCACTCACAGACACACACACTCACTCACTCACTAACAGACATACACACTCACTCATTCACACAAACATACACACTCACTCACAGACACACACACTCACTCACTAACAGACATACACACTCACAGACACACACACTCACAGACATACTCACTCACAGACACACAGTCACTCACACAGATACACACACTCACTCACACAAACACACACACTCACACACTCACAGACACACACACTCACACTCTCACACAGACACTCACTTACACAGACTCACACAAACACTGACACACACACACTCCCTCACACACTCACTCACTCACTCACTCACAGACACTCACACATTCACTCACACAGACACACACACTCACACACTCACTCACTCACTTCCACATACACTCACATACACACTCACTCACACAGATATACACACACGCACTCACTCACTCACTCACTCACACAGACACTCACTCACACAGACATACACACACACACACAGACAGACACACAGACAGACACACTCAGTCACTCACTCATGCTGCGCTTGGTCCGCCACCGCTCCCCGCCACCCACTTCTCTCTCCTTCAGAAACCTCCATAGCTCGGAGGTGTTTAGAAGCAGCAGTGACATCACAGCTGATGTCACTGCTGCTTGTTGATTGGCTGAAATGCCAATCAGCATGCGCTTGCGCTGCATATTGGGTACCTAATTAAAAATGTGGATCCCAATATGCAAAACGTTGTTGCTAGGTTGGTTATGATGCATTCTACTGAATGCATTCATAACCCACCTCACTTTAATATGCCTTTAATGGTCTCTCAACCTGTATACAACTTGATATAGGATACCCCTTTTTTTCTCATAAACACATCAATACAATATACACATGTGGACTAAGAATATAATGGTCATAACAGTATAAAAACAATATGATAATTTGTTTTTACTGAGTTATAAAACAAATGTTATTAAGC
The DNA here is from genome assembly GCA_027410445.1 of Discoglossus pictus. Classification (NCBI taxonomy): domain Eukaryota; kingdom Metazoa; phylum Chordata; class Amphibia; order Anura; family Alytidae; genus Discoglossus; species Discoglossus pictus. Next base: position 352,347,453 of record CM050166.1, on the reverse strand, counting down.
ATTGATTTGAAAAGAAGTGTATAGTGCAGGCTGAAGTAAACTATAGATAACAAAAATGCAATACATAAACATAAAGTAAAATACTAATCAAAGTTATCAGTTGTTGTTTAATAAGTAGTTATATTATATCACTTCACTGAGCTACAATATAACTGGATGATGTTTTCAACAATGTCAGCCTCTCGGGCGATGCCAGTTGTTAACATGATTCAGCTATGCAATGATTTCCTGATCTGTGTAAACCCCTGCCTCGGGACACATAGCTTACTGTCTGTGTGTCATTTCTAATTTACACTATTATGACAAGCATTACATTTTTTTTAATCAAGGACTCTGTGTTTCACAATATTTTAAAGAAAATATGTAACATGATATTGAAATATCATGCACAAACAAAGTTGAAGTCCCCTTTACTCTCTCCTTCTTTGATATTCCCTATTAATTTTCTCCCCTTCACAGGGGAATATTTTGATGTTATTAAGTCCATCCCAATGTGTGCTTCACGAAACACAAATTACTATTCCTGTTCCCTTTTTATGTTCCAGCGTATATTTATATATGCATGTGCATAGTTAGTCAGAAAGTTGTTAGATATATTTACAGACCGAAATATTATACATATGCACAGACTATTATGATGATGCCACTTGTACTTCCTTATGTCTTTATGCTTTGATTATTCAGTCAGAAGAGGTATATAAGGCAGACAAACACTAGAAATATCATTCTAAGGTAGTATGTTCCAATACCTATAAGTTAAACACATTTAATTGGGCTTCGTACAATCAAACATTTAAATATAAAAATATTCATTTAAAATATTGAGTCTGACTAACAGCATAATTAAGTAGGAAAAAAATCATAGAGATAGTTTTACTAGAAAAAAAAATCTAACATCACTGCAGACCTGTAGGCTTCTACTGGAGAAGGGCTAATGCTATAGAAAAAAAAATGTTTAACCTATTCAACCATTGTCATTGGCAAGCAGCCTGCTGCTTTAGGCCTGGGCCTTGTTGATCTAGGCAGATAAACACCACTACCCATCATTCTCCACTTCTTTTGATTTCCCACTCTTACTGTTCTTCACCATGGATCCCCAACTTGTCTTTTCTTCCTACTTGATTGTTCCCTTCCCTCACTCTCACTTCCTCTGAGACTTCCTTCATTCTTTCAGCTTCTTCTATTCCTCTCTCTTCATCTGATTCCCCATTCTCTTTCTCCCCATGCTTCGTCCTTCGAACTCCACCACTGATACCCTCCTTTTATTTCTGCTCTCATCTTCCCATTCTATGATCTCATTCTATGTTTTAAACATTACAAAAGTAGTTTTTTTTACATGAATAAATATTAAGCAAAACCTGTTTAAAAATTATTGAAACTAACAAGAATGGCAGAGAGCATACTTTGTAGGTCTCATTGGCTGTCAGAGGGCAAGGCCACAAGAGCAGTTAAACGTCTGATTGCATTTTTGTGCTCTGAGAGATTTATGTAAAAAAAAACACTATGGCACATTATCAAAAACCAGATTAAATTGACACTTAAATGGGTTAGGCACATTTTTAGCTGTTATTGCTCAGTTCAGATTTTCATCATTAACAGAGCTACACCATTATAAGTTCTGACAGAGATGGGGTTAATGTACAATTAATAGCTTGTAAATTACTTTCCACCTGCTCTGTGAACTCTCTAACTTTCCTTTGTCCAAATTTGAACTTTTGCATACTTTGATCCTCACATGCATTCTCAGAAAGCCACTATCTAACAAGGAAAATAAAAGATTGGTGATAGCCCCAAAAAGGGTGAGTGGTGCACTTGTGATAGCTGAGGTTACTTTGTCCTTACTTAATATTACTGATGTAAAGACAAGACTATATCTCCCAGTATGCTTTTATAGATAAGAGAAGTATTTATATTTTAGGAGCACAGTTCAGCAAATCAGAGAGAAGCTTCATTTAAAATTGCAGAACTTTCTTGCCATGTAAAGAACAAGGGCCCCTATTCAATTGAGCAATTGTAAGTTACTGGAGCCCGTAAACTAATTTACTATTCAATTGGTGCCTTTCATCACTGCGCCAAAATAGTAACTTACAACTCATCTAAGCCTTTGATCTTACAAGCCCGCAAAAGTTACAATTGCTAAAATGGCAAATTGCTATTCAATTGCTACAATTCCTCAAGCCCACAAATGTTTTCACACCCGAAAATGGCAAATGTAGAAGAAAATCCTACTGGTACCAGATAGGATTCGCAATGGGGTTTAATTCCTGTTCGATGCAAACAAAAAATTAATACTGCACTTTTAAAGATGGGGAAAGATGTCTCATGTTTCAATTTGATGTCATATCAATCTTGGGAATCAATGAATTAATACATATCAGGCCACCCACATGGACTAAAACAGTATCGCCATTCATTTTTATTATTTTGCACATTGCAGAGTCTGATCGCATATCGGACCTCTAAACGCTAATTGATTGATGTGTAACCTCCATGTTTTACTGACTTAATGATGACGGTCTCATTTACTATTGGCTGTTTCTAAATCGGTAGTTACGGCCTTGCTTAATTGATCATGATTACGCTCGAAATTGTACTTATGATTGCATGGTTTATGGTTTTGGCTTTCGGCCCGTAAATTGCAAACTTGTTCAATTGAATCACTCTGTAATTGTAGCAAATTTCAAGCTCAGAGACATACGGCCTGTACAAAGTGAACTACAGGCTTGCAATTGAATAAGGGCCAAGGTTTCCCTACAGACAGGAACACCTATGCGTATACATTCTCTTTCTAATGAGAAATGTTATCCTGCTTCTGATTTCCCTGAACCTTGTGAAAAAAAATGGTTATTTGTCCCTTTGAAAATATCAACCACAACCATGGTGTCTGTATCAAGACATTCAATGTTGTCTTAGTAAATGGCAGAAATAATGGTTTAGAGACAAAGGGCCCGATTCAATTGCAAGCCCGTTTGTCTCTGATTCTGGAGCTATTCACTTGCTCAAGCCTGCAAGTTTCTGGCTCAAAGCCGACTCCGTAAACGATGCAATGCTTCCTAGCAGTTCAGGACGGGAACATGATCAATTAAGCAAGATCCTAACCTCCCATTTCAAACCAGCCAATAGAAAATGAGACCGTTATTATTACGGCAGTAAAACATGGAGGTTACATGTCAATCAATTAGGTTCGGGAGTCCAATATGAAATCAGACTTGCAAAACCGCAAAGTACAGAACTATGAAAATCAATGCCAGTAATGTTCTAATCTATGTGGGTGGCCTGATATTTATTAACTCATTGATACCCGAGATCGATTTAACCCCGAAATGAAAAATAAAAATAAATCTTATATACTGCCGATTTGCGAGCTTTGGACTGTTGAGCAATTAATTCTAATGTCTTTCACCGCTTTCCCCGTTTTACAATGCAGTATTGTTTTTTTATTTGCATTTACAGTGCTACAAACAGGTGTTTAACCCCATTGCAAGTCCTCTCTAGCACCCATAGGATTTTCTCCTTCATTTGCCATTTACTGGTGTGAAAACATTTGCGGGCTTGGGAAATTGCAGCAATTGAATAGCGATTTGCGATTTTAGTGATCAGAACTCTTGCGAAAGTGAAAGATCAAAGGCTTCAGGAGGCTGTAAGTTACGGGTTTAACCATTGCAAAGTTTTCAAGGCTGTAACTCGTAACCCGCCCTGAGCCCCCCAAAAAATGCCAATTGGGCTCAAAGTATGGTGAGTGTGTGGCTATGCAGACTTTTAAAACATACTGAATTCTAGCAAAGTAAAAATTCTGATTCTGAAATTCTTCCAGGAGATAAATAAATCAAATCCTGAACCAAACCGTAAGATAACATTGTCAGAGCATTCACATGTGAAAAGCATCTTGTGTGAATGGTGTGGCCTTAAATAGGTGTAGTTGGAAATTTCCAGGCTGGGGTGCAGCTGGAATCTTCAAGAATCAGGTAATCACAGTAAAAAACAAAACTTTTTTGTTCTGATGTAAATGGCCACATTGTATAACCATATTTTCAATTAATTTACATTGATCATTTGAGAAAAAAGCACACTGAAAATTGCCTGTTTTCCCATAATCTTTGAGCTGGTCCTCCACCCATCTTTTCTTCTCAATCAATCAACTTTTTAATCACAATAATTGGAAACTTACAATGATCAGAATATACAGTGATGTCTGAGTCAATACTTACCACTTTAAGAAGTTCAACTACACACCTCACTGACAAAGCCCAAAGAGAGGCTGACATACGTCTGGAGTTGCTGTTTCTCCTGTTCAGAGTAAAATTACCAGGTATTTCGGAGCTGGTCCACTCTTTTCCGTGAGACCAGACTGATATACTACAGCTAAAAGAGGCTGCTTTCAGACTACGTAACCAGGTCTATAGAATAAACCTACTTAGGTGCTGTTTGCTATCAGACTGAGAGCCTCTGACTTTGTTATTGTAAAACTCACCATCCCAATAATGCAGACAAGTGGAAAGGATAGAAACTATTCAACTACTCTCAATACACCTGCTATTATTTTTTTACCTACTTTTATAGTGAGGATTGCAAGGGGAACCATGTTCATTCCTGATGAACTAAGTTGGACATAAAGCTGTAAAAGGGAGTAACATTGTGTAAATGTAAAACACATAGTAAATTAATTTCCTAATGTGCTGCAGAGATCACACAGAGCGTTCAATGTGAAGTAAAAATATTAATATCATAGCATATATGTTCACTGTTGATGATATTATTTAGTAACTAAAGCTTTGCAAGATACAAACACTAATTGAAAATGTATATGTACACAGGACCTTACAATTACAATTGCAAATGACTCTGCTAGTTGTCTTCTATACAATGCAGCTGTAGGCAAGTTCGGTTCTGGAGAGGACCACACAGGCCTGGATTTGAGTATTTATTTTTCTGTTCACAGGTGATTCAATTAGGATGACTGAAGAAGTGATATCCTCAAGTCCTGGCCTGTGTCTGGCTCTCCCGGACCAAACTTGCCTACTGTAGATCTAATGTATACCATGTACATGAGGAGCTATTGGCAAATATATCGTAAACAAAGGCAACCAAGAATGGTAAGTAGGACAAGCTAAAGGTCATGTATCCAGAGATAGTTAGACTGAGAGCAAAAGCAAGAAGCCATCGAGTCAGAAGTTGATACATCAGTGACAGAGGACAGAAAGCCTCAAAATATGAAAATACAAGTTCACAACAGGTAATCAATCTGAACATAAGTTAGAATGCCAAGTTGCCAGCGCTCTAAATAGACACCAGAAATTGAGTGAATATCATTTATGTGTACAGACTAAAATGTTCACCAGTATCACATAACAATACATCACACAACAAGCACAATAGGAAAAAGGCACTGACACATACACAGAAGTAGGAGAGAGCTATCAAAATATGGGCCTTATTCAAAGCACGCAGTTGCCTTCATACAGGCTGTAAGTCTGCGGGTTAGACATTTGCAGCAGTTGCAGAACGATTTAATTGAACAAGCCCGTAATTACATGTCCGAAAGCCAAATCCGTAACCCATGTTACCGTAAATAGAATTTCAGGGCATAATCATGATCAATTAAGCAGGCCTGTAAGTAACGATTTGGAAACAGCCAATAGTAACTGAGACCGTCATCATGACATCAGTAAAACATGGAGTTTAAACATCAATTAGTTAGTGTTTAGCTGTCCGATATGCGATCGGGCTTGAAATCCAACGATTTAAAAATCAATAAAATGAATGTCCATGTGGGTGGCCTGATATGTATTAACTCATTGATTCACGAGATTGATATAACACGGAAATTAAATGTAAAAAGATCATTTTTTAGTACAGATTTGCGAGCTTCAGACTGTTGTGCAATTAATTCTAATGTCTTCCATCGCTTTCCCTATATTTTAAAGCCAGTATAGTGTTTTTATTGGCTTTTATAGGGTTACAAACAGGTGTTTAACCCCCTTGAGACTCCTCTATAGTACTCGTCGAATTTTGTGCTACATTTGCCTTTTATGGGTTTGAACGCAATTACGGGCTTGTGGAAAAGTTACAATTAAATCACGATTTGCGATTTTAGCGATTTGTAAAATTTGCAGATGTGAAAGATCAAAGGCTTAGATGGGTCGGAGTTACGATTTTGGCAACCGCAGGAATTTTCAGTCTGTAGCTTGCAAATAGATTGCAGGTAGCTAGAGGAGGCCAATTAAATATCAGTAACTTTTGCGGGCTACATTACAGGCTTCGGTAATTGCGATTTTGACAATTTAATTTATATTCTTTTCATTTATTTTAGCTATTTAAAGTATGTGTAAAAATCACCAACCTTCCTTTGTTCTTTTCTCTTTCCATTTTAGGATAGTACAGATGAATACCACTTAAGAGATATAATACAGAAAACATGCACAATAAGTTTTAACCCATTTATATAGTAAATTATTTTCAGTCATGTCTAAAAGATTAGCACCATGTGGATACATATAACTATAGGATTCTTTCTAATACCTGTAAGCTCTTCAAGGAAAGTTTATTAATCCTCTGTGTTTATCATAGTTTGGTGGTATTAGTGCTTGCAAATTCCATTGTTAATCCTTCATTAGCTTTTTTACATTTCTCTTGAATGCATGCTTTATAACCTTATTCTGATCTCCTGATACAGAATGCTGTTTGTTCAGCTAAAGGAATCAATATTTTTCATATATCTGTCACTGTTTGAGTGACTGTAGCTTGGCCTATGCAAATGGCATGATTCAAGAAAGAAGGGACATCAGACATGAGGGAAAATATATATAATATTACAGCAAAATTATTGTATGGTTCCTTCTCAGTATGAAGCTGTGTGTACATATAGCATTATTGTTCCATGACCACTGATCTAATGTCTAAGATCAAGTCATTATTTCAAGATACTTATGAACAGTTATTTTGTAAACTGATATTGCATGCCGCTAGTAAAAACTAGCTTAAAATAATTTAAATAAATTATATTTTTTCAGCAACAATCAGAAAGATTTAACAGTCCAGTTGGATACTTTCAGATGTGTTCAGATTTATACCATCAAATCAAAAGCAGTGGTTATGTATCTGCTGCATCAGTCGTGGCCTTGAACTCTATTCAGAAGCTTAGCATCAGTTAAAACATAATTGAAATTCATCAAGTAAACACCCCATAAGTGTAAAAATACCTTAGTGTGGAAGGGATTATTGAGGCTACAGTCTAGAGAAGTATAATTATACTCACCATATATTTTATACTTTTGCTTAATAATACTTTTGAGGAAAACATTAAGTAAAATATGTCATTTTTAATACAGATATTGTTCATTATATGTAATACAGTGGGGGGGGGGGGAGTATTTGATCTCCTGCTGATTTTGAAAGTTTTTCCACTGACAAATAAATGATCAGTCTATCATTTTAATGGTAGGTGTATTTTAACAGTGAGAGACAGGATAACAAATCCCTTCCCCCCCAGAAAAATGCATGTCAAAAAAGTTATAAAAAGATTTGCAGGTCAGTGAGGGAAATAAGTATCCCCTATCAATCAGCAAGCTTTTGGCTCCCATGTGTCTTTTATACAGGTAACACCTGTCCACAAAAGCAATCAATCGGATTCCAAACTCTCCACCATGGCTAAGACCAAAGAGCTGTCCAAGAATGTCAGGGACAAGATTGTAGACCTACACAAGGCTGGAATGGGCTACAAAACCATCACCAAGCACCTTGGTGAGGTGACAACAGTTGGTGCGATTATTCGCAAATGGAAGAAACACAAAATAACTGCCAGTCTCCCTCGGTCTGATGCTCCATGCAATAAATCAGCTCAGAACCACACAGGAGGATCTTGTTAATGATCTCAAGGCAGCTGGGACCATAGTCACCAAGAAAACAATTGGTAATAAACTACACCGTGAAGGACTGAAATCCTGCAGCGCCCGCAAGGTTCCCCTGCTCAAGAAAGCACATATACAAGGCCCGTCTGAATCATTTAGATGTTCAATGACAATCTTCAGAGGAGAACTGGGTGAAAGTGTTGTGGTCAGATGAGACCAAAATCAAGCTCTTTGGCATCAACTCAACTAGCCGTGTTTGGAGGAGGAAGAATGCTTCCTATAACCCCAAGAACCCCATCCCCACCGTCAAACATGAAGGTGGAAACATTATGCTTTGGGGGTGTTTTTCTGGTAAGGGGACAGTACAACTGCGGCGCATCAAAGGGACGATGGACAGGGCCATGTACCGTCAAATCTTGGGTGAGAAGTTCCTTCCCTCAGCCAGGTCATTGAAAACGGGTCGTGGATGGATATTCCAGCATGACATGGACACAAAACACAAAGCCAAGGCAACAAAGGAGTGGCTCAAGAAGAAGCACATTTAGGTAAAATGTAGGTAGAAGCACATTTAGGTAAAAATGTAAATCCCCCACCGTGGGTTCTTAAAGGGCCAGCGGCACACAAATGGTTAACTACCATACACAATGCTATTATCCACCCCAATAAACTAATAAATCTAAATAAACCCCCTCTAAGTATCTAACTCCCTTCTAAGTAATTAACCCCCTCTAAGTAATTAACCCTTTTTAAGCCTCATCATACCTAATTAACCCTATAACTAACCACTTAATCCTATCTAGACCCTTTTATCCCTATCTAGTCATATTTAACCATAACTGTACCCAATAAACCCGAACTGTACCTAATTGCCCCTAACTGTACCCAATAAACCCTAACTGTACCTAATTACCCCTAACTGTACCTAATTAACCCTAATTGTACCCAATAGACCTTAACTGTACCTAATTAACCCTAACTGTACACAATAAACCCTAACAGTACCTAATTAACCCTAACTGTACACAATAAACCCTAACTGTACTTAATTACCCCTAACTGTATCTAATTACCCTAACTGTACCTAATTACCCCCAACTGTACCTAATTAACCATAACTGTACCCAATAAACCCTAACTGCACCTAATAACCCCTAACTGTACCTAATTAACCCTAACTGTACCCAAAAAACCCTAACTGTACCTAATTAACCCTAACAGTACACAATAAAACCTGACTGTACCTAATTACCCCTAACTTACCGTGGAGACCCTGCGGGGGTCCTGATTTGGACCCCTGCATCATGGGGTTCATGTGGGGACCCTGCAGCAAGGTTTCATTTAGGGAGTCTGCAGGAGTTGCCACAGGTTTGATTGATGTCATGATGACGGTCTTATTTACTATTGGCTCTGTCTAAGCAGTAGCTAGGGGCTTGTATGCACATGACCTTTTATGCTTAGATATGGAACCCGGGTTGAATCTCGGCCAGCGAGTTGTGGCCTTGTTCAATTGAATAGCATCGTAATCAGAGACGAACTGGAGCCCGCAACTCTCTCGCAGACAATCGGATGTTTGCAATCTATTTGCAAGCTCCAAATTGAATGGAGCCCTTTGTTTCTTCTTGAATTATGTTCTGTCCTAAGTACAATGGGATAGGGAGGAGAAGAAAGGATTTTATTATTTTAACAAGCCAGTAAGGACCAGGATAACCTTTTGAATCCTGCAACTCTGAGTTGGGCCCTACTGAAAGGGATTTGGTTTTCGTGAGTTTTCCTGAGGGATAGTACTGAGTCTGAGCTGGACACTCAGATAATCCCAAACTCACAATCCAGGCATGTTCCTGTAGTGGAATGTAGGTGGTTCTGGATTTAACATAGTCCCCACACTCTGGGTTGTGACAATACATATACTTTTTTAGTGTAGGAATTTAAAATGGGTTCTAATTACTAATTGTACAAACCAAAGTCAGAGGCGCTCAATCAGAAAATGAACTCTCTTCTCACCGCAGCCTCATCTGTGTCCTTCACAGGGGAAATATCCTGTAGTATATCAGTCTGGTGTCACTCAGTAGAATTATCCAGCCCCAATATACCAGGCAATTCTACCCTGATCTGGAGAAACAGCAAACCCTTTTGTATGTTTTGGCCTCTATTAAGCCTCCTGAGTGAGGTGCAGCTGGGCTCTCACAGTGGGTTATCATGTTCATAGAACTAGCCTATTAAGGTTAGTTAATTCTCTGACTGAGCGCTTCTGAAAGGGGTGATCAGGTATGAGTGGGGAGATGGATTAGTTTAAAAATGTATTTTTTTGCCTTTACAGCTGCTTTTCAGTGCACATAATTATTTTCCCTTATATTACGAGTTATGAGTCATACTGAATTTGCAAGTGCTCAGTAAAGTTGGAATTGATTTTCAAGTTCGTGTAAAACTTTGGCAAAGTAACTAATAATATTAAGGATGTCAGAAAAACAATGGGAAAGCTTGGTGTAATTTGCATGTCTGACTTGTTGGCGGTCATTTTGAGTAGCTCACTTGCAATCATATTTAAGTGGTACAATTGGATAGCTCAGTAAAGTTACTTACCAGTTTTTAGTGGTGTAACTTACAAACATATAGCCCTATGCTAATCTTGCAGATATTTTGCGACAATGCCGTAAATCGGCAAAGCTAATTTGTATTAAGAAAACATGGTAAATAATATTGTGTCTCATATCACAAACAGTTTTAATTGTCCCTCCAAAAGAAAGATTGCTTTCAGGTCTTATAATAAATACAGAGCCGATATATTGTGCATTCAAGAAACCCACCTAAAAAAAGATGCTATTCAATATACAAATAACAACAATGATAAAACTAGAATTGATTCCACCTACAACAATAGAGCAAGAGGAGTCTCAATATTATTCAATGATAGATTGAAGATACAGGAGGAACATTGTAAAAAAGACTCACAGGGCAGGTATATTATCTGGGTGGGAAGAATTAATGATATATATATAACTTTAGAAAATGTTTATTGCCCAAATAAAAATCAAATTAGCTTTCTTAATTTTTTTTTGAGAGAAACAAATAAAATAAAGAAAGATCATATGCTTTTAAGCAGAGATTTTAATAAGGTTATGGATCTTTCAATGGACAAAAACAGTAAAATGATGTTAAAAACGGAAAACCAGTTAGAAAAAACTTCTTTAAAATTTCTTAAAGAAATAGAGAGTTATGACCTACTAGATTCTTGGAGGGTCTTACACCCTTACAAGAAAGATTACACCTTTTTCTCGAATAGCTTTAACTCCTACTCCAGATTAGACTATATGTTTGTTTACCTAGAGACTTTAGGAAAAGTAAAAAAAGTGGAAATCCAATTAACAGCCTGGTCAGATCATTCCATGAACTGTTTATCATTAGATGATCAACCAACATTAAGTCAGAGACCAAGTTGGCGAATAAACCCATCATTACTGATGGAGGAAGACTCCATTATTATTTAAAAAAAGAAACAGATGAGTTTTTTAAGATCAATAAAGATTCTGTAGATTCAGCTACAACACTTTGGTATGCCCACAAATCAGTCATCAGGGGTCTAATGATCTTGCGTACTTTAGAGATGTACAAAGCTAAAGGAAACCGTTTCGACAGCTCTATATAGAATTAGAAAAATTACATCGCTTAAATAAACTTAATCCTAATAAGACCAATGGATGTCTAATTAACAATGTAAATTTAAAGATACAATCTATTCTGCAAAAACAAGCAAATGTTTTGCTGTGGAAATTCAGACAATCTAATTTTATTTTGGGAAACAAAACAGGGAAGTTTTTAGCTAGAAAACTAAGAAATCAACATATACAGAATAAGATAACTGCATAAAAGGTGAAGATCACAAGAAATACACACATCCAGATAAAATTGGAGACATATTTATGCAGTACAATAAAACACTATGGGCCTCATTCTATTATCGGCCGTAAATCGGCCGTACGGCTGCGATTCCTTGCGGGGGTTCTGTTAACTCGCGATTCTATTATACGGCCCCTCAAGGATCTCCCCTTACGGCCGGCCGCATATCTTGAAACCGGCCGTAAGCTCTGAAATCTAAAAACGCAAAAATAAATTCAAGCCTGCACTGTACAGCTCTGTAAATGCTAGGGATCATATTGGGGGACATGAGGATTAAAAGTAACCCCCTCTCAAGCTTGCACATCAGCCCAAACCCGAGTTCAAATTAACTTTTTTTTTCGTCTGCGGCGTGGGCGTGTCTGAGGTGCTCCAAGCACTCTGGACTTTTTACATGTATATTTTACGTCTATTAAAAAATATATATTTTACGGATTTGAGTATAGGGTAATTATGTGCTATTTTTGCTAACACCGAATATCACTTTATAGACTCCGCAAAGTGCAGGATGGCTTTATTTGAGCTATTTTAGGTGCTTAATCGGTGCTAGCGGGACCTGTTTGCTGCAAGTAAGCTGCGGCTCGTTTTTAGCCTTGCAGAGAGGGTTCCCGGAGCAATAGAATAGCAACCAGGCTTTTCTTACGGCCGATTTCCTTGCGGCCGTTTTAGATCAAAGGCTTTCCTCCGGCGCTTGCGGCCGCAAGAGATAGCAAGGCGCCGGCCGCAAGCCTGCCGGAGTCCCCGGCCGGAGAGGAATAGAATAGCCGGAAAGCTTGCGGCCGGTCCTTGCGGCCCCGCAGCGGCTGCGGCCGATAATAGAATGAGGCCCTGAATAATTAAAAAAATGACACTGATATTCCAGAAATTAAGAAAAGTGACATAGACTTGTTTCTCAGTAAACTAAAGTTTCCATCTATTTCTAAAGAAGACTTAAAATTTATAAATAAAGATTTTACCAAACTAGAAATTGAAGATGCAATAAACACTTTAAAATGTAACAAGGCCTCGGGCACAGATGGTTTTGACCACTCATATTTCATATTGTTTAAAAAAGAAATAAGTCCATATTTATGTAATATGTATAATTAGATTAAAAATCTAGGTAAGGCGACATCTGAGTTTGTAGAAGCCAAGATAATTAACATCTAAAAACCGGGCAAAGACCCCCGAAGATCAAAAAAACTACCATTCTATTTCTCTAATAAATACAGATGCTAAACTGTACTCGAAGATGCTGGCAAATAGATTGATGGAGATAATTCCTAAATTGCTCCATGGCGATCAGTCAGGCTTCGTTAGAGGCAGACAGGCGTCAAATAACACAAAACACTTGTTGGATCTAATGGCATACACTAAGAGAGTGAATATACCCATACTGACCCTGTCATTAGATCAGGTGTGCAATTAATTCTAATGTCTTTCATCCCTTTCCCTGTAATTTACAGTGCAGTATTGCTTTTTTATTTGCATTTACGCTTCTACGGACATGTCTTTAACTCTTTTGTGGGTCCCATCTGGAACCACAAGGATTTTCTTCTACAAATGCCGTTTACGGGTAGTGAAAACATTTGCAGACTTCTGGAATTGTAGCAATTGAATAGCGATTTGCGATCTTAGCAATCGTAACTCCTGCAGATGTGAAAGATCAAAGGCTTAAATGGGGTGTAAGTTATGGTTGTAACAACTGCAGGGATTTTCAGCCTGTAACCCATAGACCTTTTGCGGCTTGCAAAAAGACGCCAATTGAAAAGGCAAATTAGTTTACGGCCTACATTACGGGCTCCAGTAACTTACAGTTTCTCAATTGAATGAAGCCCTTGTCTGCAAACAAGTGTTGACAATATTACCCTCCCTGTGGTGCAAGCTTCCTAATGTGTGAATTGTTTGTTTTCCTGAACAAAACAGTGCTACCGGCACTGGGGAGCTACACTTCATTGAGAGAACCATGAATGCCAACATGCACTGTGACATACTGAAGCAGAGCATGATCCTCTCCCTTCGAAGACTGGGCTGCAGGGCAGTACCCCAAACACACCTCCAAGATGACCACTGCCTTGCTAAAGAAGCTGAAGGTAAAGGTGATGGACTGGCCAAGCATGTCACCAGACCTAAATCATATTGAGCTTCTGTGGGGCATCCTCAAATGGAAGGTGGAGGAGTGGAAGAGGACTCCAGTGCCCATGAGGGTTAAGGCAGTGCTCGAAAATAATGGTGGCCACACAAAATATTGACACTTTGGGCCCAATTTGGACATTTCCACTTAGGGGTGTACTCACTTTTGTTGCCAATGGTTTAGACATTAATGGCTGTGTGTTAAGTTATTTTGAGGGGACAGCAAATTTACACTGTTATGCAGGTTGTACACTTACTACTTTATATTGTAGCAGAGTGTAATTTCTTCAGTGTTGTTACATGAAAAGCTATAATAAAATATTTATAAAAATGTGAGGGGTGTACTCACTTTTGTGAGATACTGTGTATGTATATATATATATATATATATATATATATATATATATATATATATATATATACAGTAAAACCCCCGTTATCCAGCACCTATGGGCACTCCCTATTCCAGGATAAGTGTAGTTTCCGGGTAAATTGGGAGTCCCAGAAAAAAAGGGTCTAAACGACCCTTAAACCCCCCAAAACCCATCAAAATGCATTTGAAAAGGCCTTAGCACCTAAACTTCCATTTAAAAAGTTAGTATTTTTTTTTTCCAGTCACGAACTTTGGATAGTGCCGGATAGTGCCGGTTATGTCGGTTTAGCAGGAGTTTCTTTAAAATGGGGAATTGATGCCGGTGCCGGTTGCTTGAGAGTCCCGGTTAGTTAGGTGCCCGATAACCTGGATTCTACTGTATATATATTAATATATAATACAATACAATACAATATAATATTCTAATGGCTGATATGACATAAACATGAGTTCTAATACAGATAATTGTATGAAATGTACCACATATCTGTATGATAAGCAATTAGATCAGTAAAGTTAAAATATAATGACAGCCTGAACCTCATTATCTATTCCATCCCATAGTTACCTGCTTGTCTGGCACCATCCCAGAGTTACCTGCCTCTCTGGCACCATCCCAGAGCTACCTACCTGCCTGGCTTCCTCTTAGAGTTACCTGCCTATCTCCAACAACCTATTCCTGCCCAGTCGGACCTCCAGCACTTGGAGATCCTTACATCACCAACCCAGAGATACCTACAGTCTGCTGTCCCAGACTTCCTTTTCCAATACAGTTTCCTGGGACCTATTTGCTACTAAACCTCTATGTGTCCTGTCTCTGGCTTCTCTGTTCTGTGCCATTAGCTTATTCTGCTATTTGAAAGAATCATACCGAAAAATTAAATGCCTTTTGAAAAACAAATGTAGCATGCCAAATACAATCGGAATATCTGTGGTGTCATTGCACTGTTACTTGGTTTGCATCTTGGCTGCAAAATGTAGTTTTTTCTCATGCAAGAGGGACAGTGGGGATAGAAAAAGTAATTAGATGTAGAAGAACTGGCAGGAAAGTAAGTCACTTATTCCTGGAGTCCTACTATGCTTGCTGACTACAGCTGAACACTTAAAGGCATATCTAAGTTTGCTGGATTATGAATGCATCTCATAGAGGAGAATTAATAGTGTATGAAAACATGGCCTGGATCTACCTCATACTGTCTCTGCATTCTCTGATGAATGTCTGTATCTCCTCCATGGTGGCCTTAAAATTTGGGCCTGGGGATGGAGGTCTCTGGTGGCCAGGCATGGCTGTGGAAGGAGGCAGTGGTGGTGTCCCAGTGGGGATGTGCTGAGGAGAATAAAAAAACACTTTTAAGGTACAGCAAATTAACTTTACCAACACTACTTTTTAATAAAATACAGTACAGGAGTTCTAATAGAATCTAATAACGAAATGTGTTGTATGTCTATTAAAAGGAGAAATTGGGAAAGAGTCATTGACAGGTGTTATGCAGTTTAAGGCAAATTTAGAATATTATTTTCATGAAATAGGAGCAATTGAAGTCCTGGTTAGAAAATGGAAAATCTGGGATTCAATAATAAATCCTTCAAAAATACCAGTAGGAGATCTGTAGCCCTCTCTTGAATCCTGGTTTCTTTTGACGGGCTTCAAGAGTTTAGACAGGATGTATGTTATTTGTTTGTCTAATGTTGTTTTTTTTTTTTAGTAGTCCTTTTTTCTTTTTTGACAGGAACATTTTCTGTATAATTCAAGAGATGTATAAGTTAACTGTCACAATCTGAGTTGGCAATATATTTATATGACGTAATATTTGTAAACTATAAATAAAATGTATAAAAAAAATGGAATTCTAACAGAATGCAAAGTTTTTTTTATTTTAACAATTAGTTTAAATACATAAAAAAAACTCTCCTATTTGTCTGATATATTTTCTATTTTATTAAAACAATTTATTTATATAAAGAACACCTTGTGCCAGTAACTTTCTCAATAAGCAAACTGAGGGCCCTATTAAATTCGAGCTGCGGATGAATTCGTATCTCGCAAAGGCCCATCGTAAGTCGATTTACGATATCCGAGTCGACTTGCGATTGACTTGCGATTGACTTGCGTAATTTCGGACTACTTTGCCGAGATTTGCCTCCGATAAGCGCTACGTAGTAAGTAGCGGACAAGAATTCCTTGCGTAGACGCTCGTATCTCGCAAATTCGGTAAGTGCACAAAAAACCCACGTAAAATGGTTTACGCATTACGTACAGACAACTTAAAAATCTAAAAGTGAGTTTAACAGAGGAAAAGCATGGAAGGCCATTACAATTGATTTAACCATCCCCTCCCCCCACCAAAGCCAAGGCATTATACAACCAATTAGTTGTTACATTTTGAATGAAAAGCCATGCTGCAGCTTACATAAACCAAAATTAAAGACACACTACCTGATTACATAAAAACACTAAAACATCCAGAAAATGCAATATTAACCCTGTTATTTTGTATACATGTTGCTCATCACATCTACATTTGGGAACACAAATATGGGGCACATGGAGAATGTGAATATGTCCTGTTCAGTCTTTCGGTCGGGTCCCACTCTGACCCTCTGGCACTGCTTTCTTACAAGTTTCCTATGCCGGTGAGACCGGAGTGGGTTGTCAGTTCCTTCCCCAGTGGTTTGGGATTTGGCCCTGCATTCAGCTTTCCCTCTCACCCCCACAATGACCCTTAATAAGATAGCTCACAGCTTCATTGAAATACACAATACCTCTTGTTTGGTCTTTCGGTCGGGTCCCACTCTGACCCTCTGGCACTGCTTTCTTACAAGGTTCCTATGCCGGTGAGACCGGAGTGGGTTGTCAGTTCCTTCCCCAGTGGTTTGGGATTTGGCCCTGCATTCAGCTTTCCCTCTCACCCCCACAATGACCCTTAATAAGATAGCTCACAGCTTCATTGAAATACACAATACCTCTTGTTTGGTCTTTCGGTCGGGTCCCACTCTGACCCTCTGGCACTGCTTTCTTACAAGGTTCCTATGCCGGTGAGACCGGAGTGGGTTGTCAGTTCCTTCCCCAGTGGTTTGGGATTTGGCCCTGCATTCAGCTTTCCCTCTCACCCCCACAATGACCCTTAATGAGATAGCTCACAGCTTCATTGAAATACACAATACCTCTTGTTTGGTCTTTCGGTCGGGTCCCACTCTGACCCTCTGGCACTGCTTTCTTACAAGGTTCCTATGCCGGTGAGACCGGAGTGGGTTGTCAGTTCCTTCCCCAGTGGTTTGGGATTTGGCCCTGCATTCAGCTTTCCCTCTCACCCCCACAATGACCCTTAATAAGATAGCTCACAGCTTCATTGAAATACACAATACCTCTTGTTTGGTCTTTCGGTCGGGTCCCACTCTGACCCTCTGGCACTGCTTTCTTACAAGGTTCCTATGCCGGTGAGACCGGAGTGGGTTGTCAGTTCCTTCCCCAGTGGTTTGGGATTTGGCCCTGCATTCAGCTTTCCCTCTCACCCCCACAATGACCCTTAATAAGATAGCTCACAGCTTCATTGAAATACACAATACCTCTTGTTTGGTCTTTCGGTCGGGTCCCACTCTGACCCTCTGGCACTGCTTTCTTACAAGGTTCCTATGCCGGTGAGACCGGAGTGGGTTGTCAGTTCCTTCCCCAGTGGTTTGGGATTTGGCCCTGCATTCAGCTTTCCCTCTCACCCCCACAATGACCCTTAATGAGATAGCTCACAGCTTCATTGAAATACACAATACCTCTTGTTTGGTCTTTCGGTCGGGTCCCACTCTGACCCTCTGGCACTGCTTTCTTACAAGGTTCCTATGCCGGTGAGACCGGAGTGGGTTGTCAGTTCCTTCCCCAGTGGTTTGGGATTTGGCCCTGCATTCAGCTTTCCCTCTCACCCCCACAATGACCCTTAATAAGATAGCTCACAGCTTCATTGAAATACACAATACCTCTTGTTTGGTCTTTCGGTCGGGTCCCACTCTGACCCTCTGGCACTGCTTTCTTACAAGGTTCCTATGCCGGTGAGACCGGAGTGGGTTGTCAGTTCCTTCCCCAGTGGTTTGGGATTTGGCCCTGCATTCAGCTTTCCCTCTCACCCCCACAATGACCCTTAATGAGATAGCTCACAGCTTCATTGAAATACACAATACCTCTTGTTTGGTCTTTCGGTCGGGTCCCACTCTGACCCTCTGGCACTGCTTTCTTACAAGGTTCCTATGCCGGTGAGACCGGAGTGGGTTGTCAGTTGTGCTGTCCCTCTCCCACCCACAAGCGCAGCAAACACACACAGAAGGTTTGCAGAGGCACAATGAGCACCAGCCAACTCACCTCCATCAGGGGTAATTGCCACTTCTCTTATCCAAGGAAGTCCCACGACATTGCTGGTGGCCATGTGCCAAGATGACCATTCATTCCCATTTGGTGACCTCCCATTATGTTCTGCTATTCATCAATTTACATTAGTTTCGATTGCTAAGTGATGTTGGGGAAGTGCGTGTGAGAGCAGAATTGACAGACAAATCAATAATCACTGGAGAAGGAACTGACAACCCACTGCAGTATCACCTATCATCACCCTTTTAGGCCCACAGGGGAATGTTCCTACTCCCCATTCCCGCAAATTGTACTTGGCCTGTGCATTAACCCTTTATTATGCATAGATTGTAGATCACTTAGATGCATTATATGATATCTAATGCTATTAGGACTATTATTCCTCTTAGTATGTATGGATCTATTGCAGGTTAACTAGTGCTCATTAGTTTACAGCTATAGTAATGTGACACTAATGTGATGCATGTGGATGTCCCCTAACCCCAACCATTGAAAACACACCGACATGGGAAGAACAGAATAACACAGCTTTATTTTTGGACACAGACCACAATCAGCAGTGGTCAAGACTGTGCATTCACAGAACGGTATAACAAAACTTTATTTTTGGACACAGACCACAATCAGCAGTGGTCAAGACTGTGCATTAATATCATGGGTGTGGTGTGGGCGGGTCCCGAGAGAGCAAGGGGCTAAATTAAAAAAAGGGGATACCTACAGGGGTCAATCTAATAGTCTAGAATAAGCATGATGCATAGCACCTACCAGGGTCACATGCTGCAACCGGAACCAGAAATCTCTCCATTTAACTGAAGAAACCATTAGAGTGCACGGCACTTACAACTTGTCTGGATCTGTTCAATTGAACAAATGATTCAACCTCTGGACTGTGTAATCCAATCCAGTTTCACACATACAGTATGGTGTGTGAAATTGCCCACAAAAATGAATGGTCAACAAAAAACAAAAAAGGCGGAGGAGGCTAAAAAAAAATAATGACAATGCATGTACAGTAAAGTGCTAAATACTGTACCAATATACCAACTCACCTGATTCCCATCTGCAAGCATTACTAACTATTAGCTAGGTCTATGGATAATGAGTAATATGGGCAAATACCCATTAATATGGACAGGACACAAAGGCCAGCAGCCACATTCACTGTTTCTTACATCAGACCCAAAGATCTGTTCTCAGACCGATATTGAGGTCAGGATCACATGCTTTATTAGTGCATATATTAATGCTGGCTGTCATTAACATGCCATTGGGAGACTTTGCAAGTCCACCGCCATAGCGGTATTAGTCTACATTTCAGCTAACAACAATCATGTCTGAGATATCTGGCAATATGATAGCTTTAAGATTGTGGGAGCTACATGTTAAGGAGGGGGCTGTCATTGGAGTAATGTCTACCTGAGAGGAACTGGGAAAACCTTACGCCTCATATAATTCCTCCACTATGCTTGCAGATGCAGGAGATGCCTTCATGGGCCTGAATTGTACCTAAAACAAATGGAAAGAAAAACATAAAGAGAAAACATAAAATCTAAGGGCCTAAAAAAAAAGGGGACTGCAGCATCCCTTTCCAACAGCATTCCCAAGTGACCATCAATTGGTGGCATGCTCAACCGAACCCTACGTGTCCACAGAGAAGAGGATCATGGACCATGTGATGGGAGGTAGCCATCTGCATACAAAATGTCACCATCACATAGGCAAAGATCCAAAACTCTGTAGCCAGGCTAGATGAGGTCAGCATTGTGACCAATAGATTGTCACTGAGGAGTGCTGTTGAGAAGGCACAATTATGTCCACAGCCCCTAGGTCCTCCTCCGCCTGGGCACAGGACCTGCATCGTCCGCGGCCGGACGCCGTCTCCTTGGTGGTGGGGGAGCAGGAGGAGGTAGTGGCACCACGGGTGGTGGTGGCGGCGGAGGCATGGTGGAAGGAGAGGAGGGGCCAGGCTGCTGTTGGCTGGTGACCTGCCCCGTTCCCAGCAGCCTGACCAAATGCTGCTCCAGCCTCCGATGATGGCTCCTCTCCTCCCTAAAGCGCCTGTCCAGGCTGCGCCTCATGCCAGAGATGTTGGCCTCAATCCTATTCACGGCGGCCAACAACTCCAGCAGCGCAGCCTCGGTCGTTGGTGGTGGGGGCTCGGGTCCTGCTGGCAGGGCCGGGTGGGAAGATGGCGGGGACAGAGTGGGGAGGATCTGGGACCCGGCTGGAGACAGGGGCTCTGATGTTGTTGTCCCCGGTGGCTCAGAGTGTGGGGAAGGAGGAGCTGTGGCATATTCCACTCCTTCTGAGGGCCCCGGCGAGATGGCAAGTCTTTGGAGGAGGGGGACAGTCGGGCTCTGGACAGGGGGGCTGTCAACGACCACGACCTCCCCCTCCGAAGAGCCAGGGCCCTCGGATGAGCCTGTAGCCTCCTCCCCCTGAGCGGTCTCCTGCGGGGCGGGGGCTGACGGCCCCGCTCGTGGCTCATCACTGGACCCAGACCTCCTACTGGATGCTGAAATAGAGAAAAGAAAGGTACATGTCATTAGTATGCTGATCAATACATTGATATGTTTTCACTCCTAACTATCTGACATCTAGGCCTGAACATGGATGATTCTCCTAATTGCAACTCCCATTAGCTCTCATTTGCTAGATTGGATCTATTCTTTGGTTTCTTGTCTTGACCTCTCCTGGCTCCTAACACTGTCTGGATTTTGCCTGCGGTTTCACTCCTAACTATCTGACATCTAGGCCTGAACATGGATGATTCTCCTAATTGCAACTCCCATTAGCTCTCATTTGCTAGATTGGATCTATTCTTTGGTTTCTTGTCTTGACCTCTCCTGGCTCCTAACACTGTCTGGATTTTGCCTGCGGTCTGTAACTGCATAGGCTGCATTGGGCGCACCAGTACATGGACTCTATTGCTTAATTACTCTTGGGGTGGCCAGGAATGACAGTGATTTTTCAGCTTCATGGATTTAATGATACATCCATCCATCCCTTGTTAATTCCATGGAGCTGACATGTCAGTGTCCTTGTTGGTCACCATGTGTAGTGTGTGTGATGCACATGTGGTGGCATGTTGGTGTATGTGATATTCACCTGAACTGGAGGCTGGGTCGTGCTGGGCCACCGGGGATGAAGCTCCAGCTGCGGGCGATGGTCCTAGAAAGTCCCTTGCGATCCTCTCCCACTCCTTATAGGCGACACTGTGTCCCTCCGCTTCTCTGGCCATCTTCCTTTTCACCGTGGCCCTGATATCCACATATCTGTGCTTCAAGGACCTCAAGCCCCTAGGAACCGTGGACACCTCCTTCATCACTTCCACTACCTCCTTCCAAGCCTGAGCCTTAGGCCCAGGCTTCGCTTCCCTTGCCACAAGGATGACGGGCCGGTCACGGATCGCACCCAGGAGGACCATATTCTCCTGGGGCGTATAATTACGGGCCCTGCGCCTGCCCTTGCCAATAGCCCCTTGCTCTCTCGACTGTGCTGGGGGACCCTGGCCTCCCTGCACTCTTCCTGAGGCCTGTCCCTTCCCCAAACTACCCCGCCCCCTGGGAACAGGCCCCTTCCCCTCTGTCCCTCCTCTACAAGTGCCTCTGTCTCCCTCCTCCTCCTCCTCCTCCTCCTCCCCCCCCCCCCCTCTGGGGACCACTCCTCCTCCTCTGGGGACACCTCCTCCTCTGGGGACACCTCCTCCTCTGGGGACACCTCCTCCACCCCCTCCAGGGACACCTCCTCCTCTGGGGACACCTCCTCCTCCGGGGACACCTCCTCCACCTCTCCTCCACCCTCCACTACACTCTCCTCACTCTCCTCACTCTCCGCTCCTCTCCTCTCCTCCTCTCTCCACCTATCTCCTCCCTCCATGCTCAAATAATACAAAAATAAGGATAACTCAAAATAAGTGTAACTGTTATATATGTGAAGGAAACAAAAGTGTATGTTCTATGTGTTTTTACTAACTGTTGGGGGATGCGGTGCAAAGGTTGGGGGGGTGGGAGGTGTGTGTTGTGTGTCCTAACGCTATGTATGTCTCTATGTGTCTTTAATCTATGTGTCAGGCAAATATGTGTAATGTGTAAATATGTGTAACTCTTACGTGTAAATATGCTAGTAATAAAATACAAAACAATCAAAAAGAGTGCGCCTACAAATCAAAAGAACGATAAAGAAATAAAAGTATTACTGGAATGTCTGTTGGAAAGAAAAGATGTGTGTGCTATGTGTATTTAATAAGTGGTGGGGGATGGGGTGTGTTGGGGGATGGGGTGTGGTGGGGGGAATGGGTGTGTGGGGTGTGTGTCCTAACTATATATATGTCTCTATGTGTGTTATTTAATCTATGTGTCTTGCAAATATGTGAAATCTGTAAATATGTGTAATGCTTAAATGGAAGGACTTATGAAATAGACAATGCAAAAAGAAAAAAATAACTACAGTAATCTCCCTCTCTCCAAAGTACTAATCAAACTCTCTCCCACCTGCTCCTGAAACTGCGTGCTAACTCCAATGGCTCTTACAACACAGTCAGCGCATGGGTTTGTATCACTCACATTTATAAGCTCATACTGTCAATCTAATTCTTAGCTCGTACGTGATTGGCTGAGAGGCGTGTCTCGCTAGGACGTCCCCTTATCAGCTTGCGAGCGCGCCAACAGACTCAGCCAATTACATACGCACGTATAGTGTCAGGCCGCCAAGTGCGTATGTAATTGGCTGAGAGTCCCAATACATACGCACTTGGCGTCCCGCGTTGGGCTTCTCAGCCAATTACATACGCACTTGGCGTCCCGCGTTGGGCTTCTCAGCCAATTACATACGCACTTGGCGTCCCGCGTTGGGCTTCTCAGCCAATTACATACGCACTTGGCGTCCCGCGTTGGGCTTCTCAGCCAATTACATACGCACTTGGCGTCCCGCGTTGGGACAGCCAATTACATGCGGCCAAGTGCGTATGTAATAGGTTGAGAGGCTTCTTGACCTAAAATCATCAGCTGGAATGCCATGTAAAGATCCACAGGTGACCAATGGCAAAGCAGAAATTAACGTGCCTAATACCAGATCATGCAATCAACAAGCTATATAACCCCATCCCCAACAAGTCATCAGCATGTCTGAAACAGCATGGATGATCATGAGAGAGGGATGAGGGCTCGGATGAGTGGGCGTATGAGGTTGAGACGCTTTTGTGCAGCTCAACTAGCACAGTATGAAGACCAGGAAGCAAGGTGTGTGATTGAGGGGGTGATGGGGAGTGGCAGAGAGGAATGTCTGGGAGTGAATGAGGGTGTGAGTGGTGATGTGATCCATGCTGGGGCAGAACCAAGCCAGGCAAGGGAATTACCACAGGCCATGCCTAGTATCGTGGGGGTGGATCAGGGAGGAGAGAGAGCTCCAGTAGCACAGGGACAGAGGGATATAGGGCCACCTGCACCCAGGGAGGCTGACAATGTTGTCGGTGATCAGCTGCTGGGGGGAGTACAGGATGTGTTGGCTCAGGCAGAAGGGGGGGAGCCTGACCAGGAGCCTGACCAGGAGCCTGACCAGGAGCCTGACCAGGAGCCTGTGAGGAGGCGGGCACCCAATGTGTACAGGGAGAGACTCACATTAGAGGGGTTAACTGATGGGGAGGTGTATGAGCGTTTTCGGCTGACCCGTGCCAGTCTTGTGGAGCTCTATGAGGTTCTCAGAGCGGACCTTGAGCCTCGCTCACGGGCAAATAGAGCCATCCCAGGAATGACACGGATGTTAGTTGCAATACACCTCCTTGCTTCTGGGAGCTTTCAGACCACCCTGAGCATAGCCGGAGGAATGTCTCAGCCAAGCCTCTCGAATTGTCTGAGTGCATTCCTCCGTGCTATTGGTCGGAGAGCTGCCAGATACATCAGTTACCCTAACACTGCTGAAGAGATCTCGAAGGTGAAGTTCGATTTCTTCCAATTAGGAGGTATCCCCAATGTGCTTGGTGCTATTGACTGTACACACGTGGCACTGATACCTCCTAGAGAGCAAGAAGCGCTGTACAGAAATCGTAAGCATTATCATTCAATCAATGTACAGGTTGTTTGCGATGCGAACATGCGCATACAAGGTGTGTTTGCAGGCTTCCCGGGAAGTGCTCACGACGCCTATATCCTGCGAGCATCCGGAATCTATCACATCTTTGAGTCCGGCAGATTTCCATCCGGATGGCTACTGGGTGAGTACACATTAGTAATGGCAGTCAACCATATCTTACTATGACTGGATACAATAACACATACGGTACATCATGTTTCCCTCTATTGATCTGATGTTCACATGTGCATTACGGAGTAATACGACCAAAGCCAGAACATAATAGCTCATTGCTGGCCAGAACCCTGTGTTAGCTTGGCCAAACAGTATGCAGTTCACAACAACATATGCCAAAAACCACAATTGATTAATCATTAGGTATATGTTCTGATGCATTCCATTGTATCCTGTGACATGGACATCTCTAGTCTACATAACGTGTTGTGTGTTCTTGTACGGCCTATGTAAGTGAGATGTCTTCAGAATTCATCTGATAGAGGAGAATTAATATTGTTTGGCCAACTTTTTCTTGCCTGAATATATCCCGGAATAAACATGAATTAGCTTACCTTGAAGTTATCAAAATCTCCAAGGTCTTTTGGCATTTGCGTTTGATCGTGTACGCCCCTGGGAAATTCCACCTGAATTAGCATCACATTTACGTTCACAAGAATACACGATCACTCTTCACCTCAGACCTCTGGCATGTGCTCGTTACAAGAACTGCAACAGTGACTTCCTGCTCTCTACCAGAAGGGTCGCAATATGTACCCTGTTGTATTTCCCTTGTATCTCCGCCTCATGTAAGTGTCCTGTGGGTGTGAACATCTGGATTTTCCATTTGTTGAAATTACATTATAATTGATCTGAAGCTTCAGATAGAATCCATGTGTTAATACCCTAGTAATTATCCTATCAGATGCATCCATGATCCATCTCCCTTACATATATCTTTAACTGTGTATTAGCCACAGGGATGTGTTGATAGGTCATGATGACGATATTTGGCCATATGCTTTGTCAAACAT
Source organism: Discoglossus pictus (assembly GCA_027410445.1). NCBI lineage: Eukaryota > Metazoa > Chordata > Amphibia > Anura > Alytidae > Discoglossus > Discoglossus pictus. The sequence continues at coordinate 352,321,779 of CM050166.1, read as the reverse complement.
CACAACATCCTATTCATATCAACATCATATTTTATTTACACCAGGTGATGCAGGATATGGGTGTTTGCCGTGGTTGTTGACCCCTGTGAGCAATCCCCAGACTCGGGCAGAGGCGCGCTATAATGCTGCGCATAAAACCTGCCGGAATGTAATTGAGCGCACCTTTGGTGTACTAAAGATGCGCTTCAGATGTTTACATTCCACTGGGGGGGCTCTACAATACAAGCCCCAGAAAGTTTGTCGCATCATCCTTGCCTGCTGCTGTCTGCACAATATAGCACTACAGGCCAACTGTCTGGGGGACATTGATGCGGCTCCGCTACCTGTGGAGGAAGAGCCTTTATTTCACCCTGAAGTGGATAATCTGCAGGGGTCACAACAACGTGCCCGCCTAATTCGTGAGTACTTCACATGTAAGTACATACCCAATATGCATGGAACACAGTCTAATGTATCTGGATTATGCCTAACTCCCAAATCCACCTTTATCCATCGCCCTTGTCATACAGAATTCCAACCAGTCCACAGTAGAGGAGAGTTCCCTGACGTTGTCAATGTTTGTACACTGGAACAAGCCACATGATCAGTTACAGGTAAGTAAGCACACATTCCCATACACATCTTAAGTACTGACGGTTAGAAACATCAATGGCATAGATAATTTGAGTGGATTATATATCCCACTATGTCAATGTATATATGCCCCACGTTACATTGTTATCTAGTAATTTATATTGAAAAAAGACTTTAGTCCATCAGGTTCAACCTCTATAGATCTATGATCTGCAATACGCAGAATTATTGTTAATTGATCCAGAGGAAGTCACCGAAAAACAAAAAGTGAAGCTTTGCCAATTGTCTACACAGGGACGAAAAATATAACATTCCTTCCTGACCCCAGATACTGGTGATCATATTCATCCCTGGATCAATACTCCCTATCTCTTTATCCAGGATAGCCCCTAATGCCTGTTTGGTTTTGTAATGTAAAAAGATACCCAATCCCTTTTTAAAGTCACCTACAACCTCTACGGACCAGGATTGCTCACATTGTCTGATCCTGCAAAACCACATGAAATGGGATCCAAATGTGGTTGAAAAATACCATACACACATACTTTAGTCTAATTTGTGACTGTAATCCTAACATCATATTAACCTTACAGAGCTGCTGTCGTGTGTCAACTCTTCTTTAAACAACCTAGACATGGAAAAACATGACCAGCAACAGAACTGCTACATCAATGTAAGCTACATAGCGAGTATTTGTGTAATAATATGGCCACGTATGCTGAAGGACACAAATAACACATCAATCACTTTATTAATATCAGCCTATCTCTTTCCAGGATACAGCAGATAGGTAAGCGGTGATAACTAATTACGATCCACAGCGCACGTGTCCTGGTGGAACAAATCACCTCGTGGATGAGCTTGGGACTGCGTCCAAGGTAAAACACCACATTTGGCTCTCCACAGATGCATTAATGTGTAATCTATGTGATATTCCTACATCATTAGCCAGATGAGTAGCTCGTTTCCTTTGTAGGGAAAGAACAGTGAAGACGTTTGTATGAAATGAGCAACATATATCGGTACAGTGGATCGAAAAGGTCTAAAGTCTACACACCCCTGTTAAAATGTCATGTTTCTGTGCTGTCAAAAAATGAGACCAAGATAAATCATTTCAGAACTTTCTCCACCTTTAATGTGACCTATAAACTGGACAACTCATTTGAAAAACAAACTATAATCAGTTAAGTAGAGTGAATAAAAAATCAAAAAAGAAAATCACAAGGTTGCATAAGTATGCACACCCCTAAACTAATACTTTGTTGAAGCACCTTGTGATTTTATTACAGCACTCAGTCTTTTTGGGTATGAGTCTATCCGCATCGCACATTGTGACTTTGCAAGATTTGCCCACTCTTCTTTGCAAAAACACTTCAGATCTGTCAGATTGCGAATCCATCTCCTGTGCACAGCCCTCTTCAGATCACCCCACAGGGATTTTGGTCTGGGCTCTGGCTGTGCCATTCCCAAACTTTAATCTACTTCTGGTGAAGCTATTCCTTTGTTAATTTGGATGTATGCTTTGGGTCGTTGTCAAGCTGAAAGATGAAGTTCCTCTTCATGTTCAGCTTTCTAGCAGAAGCCTAAAGGTTTTGTGCCAATATTGACTGGTATTTGGAACTGGTCCTAATTCCCTCTATCTTAACTAAGGTTCCAGCTGCAGAAAAACAGCCCCAAAGCATGATGCTGCCACCACCATGCGTCACTGTGGGTATGGTGTTCTTTTGGTGATGTGCAGTGTTGTTTTTGCGCCAAACATATCTTTTGGAATTATGGGCAAAATGTTCAACCTTGGTTTCATCAGACCAGAACACCTTTTCCCACATGCTTTTGGGAGACTTCAGATGTTTTTTTTTTTTGGAAAAATGCAGCCTGGCTTTGATGTTTTGCTTTGTAAGAAAAGGCTTTCATCTTGCCACTCTACCCCATACGCCAGACATATGAAGAATACGGGAGATTGTTGTCACATGTACCACACAGCCAGTACTTGCCAGATATTCCTGCAGTTCCTTTAATGTTGCTGTCGGCCCTCTTGGTAGCCTCCCAGACCAGTTTTCTTTAGGTCTTTTCCTCCATTTTGGAGGGAGCTCCAGTTCTTGGTAATGTCACTGTTGTGCCATATTTTTTACGCTGTCTTCCATGGTATATCTAATGCCTTGGAAATTCTTTTGTACCCTTCTCCTAACTGATACCTTTTAACAATGAGATCCCTCTGATGCTTTGGAAGCTCTCTGTGAACCATGGCTTTTGCTGTGGGATGCGACTAAGAACATTTCAGGAAAGACCAACTAGAGCAGCTTAACTTAATTTTGGGTTAATCAGAGGCACTTTAAATGATGGCAGGTGTATGCTGACTCCTATTTAACATGATTTGGAATGTGATTGCTTCATTCTGAACACAGCTACATCCCCAGTTATAAGAGGGTGTGCAGACTTATGCAACCACATTAGTTTTCTTTCATATTTTCTTCCCTCCACCTTACAGATTTCAGTTTGTTTGACAATTGAGTTGTCCAGTTTTTGTCACATTAAAGGTGGATATAGTTCTGAAATGATTTTTCATTGGCTAATTTGTTTACAGGAGTGTGTAGACTTTTTATAACCACTGTAAGTGACGAAGTAAGCGCTCTGGGAGCATGTGCAATGTAAATCTTGACATGTTCCTTTTATGTTTCAGATCGCAAAGATTAGTCCCTTTCCACGGTCAGAACAAGGAATGATGAGCATTCCCACGTTCCAGGACTATGCTATTGTCACATTGCATCATGTATGTTCAGATGTCAGTCATCATGTGTTGCATCGGGTGTGATATCACATCCTCTACATCGCTTTAGATGTACCTATTGCTTTAGATCTGCCATTCTCTCCTCTACTTGGACTATTGTGAAGCCTGTATCATACTTCCTTCCAGATCTCTTCCTCAGTGCTGATGTGATCCTCCCTGTACATATGGGGAACAGTAACTCTAGCCTTGGAACATAACTGTTAATGAGGTTCCATTTACCTTCAGTTATGAATATGCAACAGCAGATAATAGAGATGCTCATTCACAGAACAGAATACACCTCGAACTGGCCAGTTGGTTGGTAGTTCTGCTAACACCTGAAATTATTTGGAACACACTGATATGGTCCTGGTCATGTTCCCATCTGAGTGTCCAAACTTATGTATGTAGAGTCTTCTCTCATAGTGCCATTTCCAGTGACATGACCTACGGGGGTTCTAACATTGACTGATTGAGCACTTCTACCTCTGCAGTTGCATAGGAGTGTGTGTTGCGCGCACACACAAGACTACAGATTACTTCTCCCCATGAGCATATCTCCTTCTGTATTGTTGGTTTTGAATATTGAATGTTAGCCTGATATATTTAAGAATATAACTGATATTGCCTCACGTTGGCTGATGCACTGTATCTCCCCCCCTCAACTGATCATCTATACCAATGTCACCCCCCCCGCGTGCATTCTGGCCCCATGTCCCTATTTCCGTGTGTTACTGGAACTCTGTATCCTACCCACCTCCACCATGATACTGAGCATGCCTGTGGTAATTTGTCACTGTGTGGCTTTGTGAACAATTAAACCGTTTTTTTTTCACTCAATGTTTGTGTAATCCTGTATATTTACCATGTAACAATTCAATTCCCCTGAAAGTCAGATGTGCTCATCACCATCAGTTAGTGGTGTAGCTATTCGGGGCAATCTGCGTTGACATTACTACATAATCATGAATGTCGATTCATATCATTCAAGTTGAGCCCTTCAAGTCACTATATACAACCCTGCAGGTCTCTAGACCTGATTTCAGAATTCCCACCCCTCCAACTTGCACCTACATGTATATTGGCAAGGGCCAGATTAATGTAGCATATGTATCTATGTAAACACACACAGATATATGTATTTAACAATGACACTTCATTCTCTCTGTATTGTCGCAACTAGAAAGCATGATATGGTACAAACACACAGAAACAGTGATAACAGTATAACAATCATACTTTATTGCATACACAGAGTACAAACAGAAATAGACAGGAATGTGCATTAATATCATGTGTGTGTTGTGAAGAGATCCTAGTATGGCAAGGGGCTGTGGCAAATCTGAGGACATCTGAAGAGGAAACAGACAACATCATCAGGGTAATGCATAGCATCTCCTAGGGTCACATGTGGTCAGGACCCCACAGTAACCAACAGCATATAACACGACATCTAATCAACATAACCATTAATGCGCATACAACAACCATATGGTTGCCAGAATAAACAGACACTATAAAACAGGGATCATGTCATACTAAGCGATTTCACACACAGTGTGAATTGGTCAATAGATGATATGAATCTGGAAAACAGAGGTAGGAGGTGTTAGAACAATCATAAGCTGTTATTAGAGTACATTGTTTTTGCTTTTGACACTACTCTAAACCAACTAACATGAACATCATCTCCGAGCAGTAAGAACCATATGTATTCTATCCTGTTCAGTCAGCCTTCCAGGAAGATGCTTAGGATGTGGAATACGACAAGGCATGCTTCACTGTGAACACAATCCTTCAGCAAAATGTACTATCACTATCTATGTGGAATAGTTGTGCCATGCTGATATCACATCTCACTTCTAAATGGGTGGTACCAAGGCCAGACAGATTACACTGTTCACATTACCCCTAAACACATGCACATTGATCATGAAGTCAAACCCTTGAAATTGCCACTTTGGTTTGGATGACATGAAAAAACTGAAGCCAATTTCATAATGTTAACGGGATGGAATGCTATAAACTTATGTGGAATTGCTGGTTTGGATTAGCAGATAGTAATGGGACTGTGCAACTCGATAGCCTGGACACTGATCATTATAATGGAAGATCACACAGTCATGTTTCTTAGTGAAAAGATATGGAGTCATATATTTAATTTCAGAGCCATCTGCAGTGGGGAATAATCCTGATAGAATGCCCGTTGGGAACTGGGTTGAGCGTTTACTCACATGATGGTATTGTACTGCTCGAAGATGAAGAAAATGTCTTCATAGTTGTGTGATTTGGCTATTAACACCTACAAAGACAAAAACAATGTCTCATTCCGAACAATATTATGATTAAATACAGCATTTAAGCTCAAGGTCAATCCACATTGAACATCAATTGTTAAAATGTTCAACATAACCAGACATGTACACACTCTGTAGCCAATATTATGTCAACATGTATAACAATCTGTATTCTGTGAGGAGTGGTCAGGAGGCCCTCTCGGATGGTCCTAACACCTCCTACTCCGAGTTAGCGGCCCCCCACCGTCTGTGCCCGCGGCCCGTCTCCCTCTTCCACGCCTTGGTGTGGGATCAGGGGGTGCCACTACAGCAGGTGGCTGGGGTTCATGGGTGGGCGATGTCTGAGATGAGGAGGCAGACATTTCAGGTTGAGATTGGACCACCGAAGGCTGGAGAGGTATGGGCTGCCGACGGAGATTACGCAATAATGCGCGTCTCTCCCGGCTTGCGCGTTCCTCATATCTCTCCATCCTTCGGTTGTGCCTCCTCATCTCAGCATATATGGCCCGTGTGGTGGCTGAGATGACCCGATTTCCAGCCAGGATGGCCCTGCTGACTGCCAATTGATTAGCACTGATGGCCAGCATTTGACTTGAGAGCTGGCTTTGGGCCTGGTCCTCTTCATCAATGTGGGACATTATGTTCCGTAATTGGGCAGGGAGATGTGGCAGAGGACCTGGAGGTCTGGCGGCTGGCGGCTGGGCGGCTGGCGGCTGGGCGGCCGGCGACTCCGCGGCCGGCGACTCCGCGGCCGGCGACTCCGCGGCCGGCGACTCCGCGGCCGGCGACTCCGCGGCACTTCCTCCCGGGGCACTTCCTCCCGGGGCACTTGGGGCCGGTGCACTTGGGGCCGGTGCACCTCCTCCCGGGGCACTTGGGGCCGGTGCACTTGTGGCCGGTGCACCTCCTCCCGGGGCACTTGGGGCCGGTGCACTTCCTCCCGGGGTACCTCCTCCCGGGGCACTTGGGGCCGGGGCACGTCCTCCCGGGGCACCTCCTCCCGGGGCACTTGGGGCCGGTGCACTTGTGGCCGGTGCACCTCCTCCCGGGGCACTTGGGGCCGGTGCACTTCCTCCCGGGGTACCTCCTCCCGGGGCACTTGGGGCCGGTGCACTTCCTCCCGGGGTACCTCCTCCCGGGGCACTTGGGGCCGGGGCACTTCCTCCCGGGGCACCTCCTCCCGGGGCACCTCCTCCCGGGGCACCTCCTCCCGGGGCACTTCCTCCCGGGGCACTTCCTCCCGGGGCACCTCCTGCCGGGGCACCTCCTCCTGGGGCCCATGGTGGAGCCCAGGCTGAGTGCGGTGCCCCGTATGTCGGGGGAGCACAGTATGAGGGCTGTGCCCAGGGTGAGGGCTGTGCCCAGGGTGAGGGCTGTGCCCAGGGTGAGGGCTGTGCCCAGGGTGAGGGCTGTGCCCAGGGTGAGGGTGGAGCACCAGATGAGGGAGGAGCCCAGGATGAGGGAGGAGCCCAGGATGAGGGAGGAGCCCAGGATGAGGGAGGAGCCCAGGATGAGGGTGGAGCCGCTGAGGGTGGAGCCGCTGAGGGTGGAGCCGCTGAGAGAGGCACAGGATGGTGTGGCTGGTGCAGGCCCTGAGGTGGCCACGCCGAAGAGGGCCCGGGCATCACTTCCCGCTCCGTATGAGCAAGTGATGTGGATGGTCCCGGGCCCTCCTGAATGTCCTGGGCCACTTCAGCTCTTCCTGCCTCCTCCTCTTCTGAATCTGTGGATACTGCAATGGAATAAACATATATTTCAGTTGGTTGCCATACACAATTGCCAGCTATGCATTTACATATCATTGACATCATGGTCACCTGTGAGCGACTGTGGTGCTTGTGTTACACAGATGAGCCACGGGCTGCATAATGAGCATTGTGGATCATGGCTCATATGAATGTGTACTGCATGTGCCTCAGACACGTGCTCTGCTGCATCTGCTGTGCAGTGTGTGAGACTGACCAATCTGACCAGTTTCCAGCAATGGTTGTTAATATGCAGCTGAGACATGGGCCAGGTTAGGACAGTATATGACACACATGCAGTGCTACAGAGTCTGTATCCACATATGCCACACAGGCAAATTTTTATTCTCGATCGCAGTGGAGGCCAAAGTCAGGCCTGCAGTTGTGGATAGCCATGCTGCACCCAGCTGAGAATATCATTCTCCAAGTCATTAAGTCTAATTGACTCATCTGTTCACATAAAGGAAATCCACATATACAGGCCTGTGCGCAGCACAGCAAGTTTGACTTTGGACACCCTGCTCTATTGCAATTAATCTGGATATAATTAGAAATTGACATATCAGGGAGACAAATTATGAACATGATAGGTTTGCTACCAGGTCTGAAATGGTTATTGTCGCCCCATAAATTTTTAGTCAACCATAGGGCTTACAGTGCTATTGGATGTGAATTATCCCAGTGTGTGGGCAGGGGTGTAGGAGGCCATATAATTCTTGAGCAAGGGTGGGCAGGTTCGGGCCTGGAGGGCCACACAGGTGAGCCAATCGCCTTTTCAGTCATCCTGATTGTCTCACCTGTGCCCAAAAAGGATATCCTGAAAGTCCGGCATGTATGTGGCCCTCCTTACCCACCCCTGTTCTAGAGGGATACAGCTCATTATATACAACAGCCAGAACACAAGCCTATTTATACATACATACATATATACAGCATGATATCCTGAAAGTCCGGCATGTATGTGGCCCTCCTTACCCACCCCTGTTCTAGAGGGATACAGCTCATTATATACAACAGCCAGAACACAAGCCTATTTATACATACATACATACATACAGCATGATATCCTGAAAGTCCGGCATGTATGTGGCCCTCCTTACCCACCCCTGTTCTAGAGGGATACAGCTCATTATATACAACAGCCAGAACACAAGCCTATTTATACATACATACATACATACAGCATGATATCCTGAAAGTCCGGCATGTATGTGGCCCTCCTTACCCACCCCTGTTCTAGAGGGATACAGCTCATTATATACAACAGCCAGAACACAAGCCTATTTATACATACATACATACATACAGCATGATATCCTGAAAGTCCGGCATGTATGTGGCCCTCCTTACCCACACCTGTTCTAGAGGGATACAGCTCATTATATACAACAGCCAGAACACAAGCCTATTTATACATACATACATACATACAGCATGTTATCTGCAGGCTTTTAGCCAGCCCATCCCCCCACAATCTCAGCCAACCATGTGTGTGATATGATACTCACGTTGCAGGGTGTTAGCACAATCTGTGTCCACCTGCCCCGGTATTCCCACCACAGATTCAGAAGGGATGAAGCGCATCACTGTCCTCTCCCATTCCTTGTAAACAAAAGGGACCGCGGGCCCACCACCAGTCTGACGTGCTGCTGCTGCCTCATCGGACATCCTTCTTTTCACCGCCATCTTTAAATCATCAAATTTGTGCCGCACTAACCTCCAGTCCCTATTAGTAACCCCTACTGCCGACACAGCTCTGGCAATTTGGGACCAGGCCTGCTGCCTCTGGCTGGCATTAATGTCTCTGCCACCACATATAATTCCCTGGCGGGCACAGATTTCCCTGAGGAGAACCTGGATCTCCTCTGGGCTGTAATTGGGGGCCCTGGGCCTTGCCACAACCCGTTGCCTTACAGACGGTGCCTGGTCTTCCTCTTCTATCCCTGGGGCCGCTCCCTCATCCCCACTACTTCCCACCAAGGGATCAGGCCCCTGACCCTCTGCCCCTTCCACTAGAATTCCTAGCTCTGGGGGCACTTCCCTCCCCCCCTGCTCTCCTCCTTGCTCTCCTCCTCCTCTCCCTCGACCTCCTCCTCCTCTCCCTCCTCTCCCTCCTCCTCCTCTCCCTCCTCCTCCTCTCCCTCCTCCTCCTCTCCCTCCTCCTCCTCCTCCTCTCCTCCTCATCCTCCTCCTCTCCTCAGATGTTCTCCTCACTCTCCTCCGCGCCTCTCTTGCCTTACCACCTCCTCTCCTCTAAACTCCTCCAAAACAAAATTAACAATAAAGCAAGATGATCTTTGTGTTGGTTTAGGAGGTAAAAAAAGATGCAAGTATTATGTGTAGTATTATGTGTGGGGGGAGGGGGGGGGGGAGGTCGTGGGGGGAGGGGGGGGTGTAGGTGTGCAGTGGCCTACCACTAGGTGTTGCTATGTGTACGTATTAATCTATGTGTGTGAATTATGTGATATCAGTAATTATGTGTATTGTAAACAAAGGGTTAAATTATCTGCTAGTTCAAAATTGAAATTCTCTCCTCTCTCCTCTCTCTTCTCTCTCTCTCCTTGCTCTCCAAAAACCCACCAACGCCTAGACCTGTGTGTCTACTTGCAAAAGCTCCAGCACAGTCAATTATGTTCTGTTTTTGGCTCCCTTTTAAAGGCATACTGCCGTCAGGTTAAGTGGTACGTATCACGTATTTCGCGCTCTTTTCCTACGCAAAGGGATCCGAGATATCGTAACTCATGCGCAAATCCTAACGTTTACGCATTCGCATCCATCGCTCGTATCTCGCAGCACTTGGAATTTAATAGCGTCGGAAATGGTTTCAATTTTCAACTACGTAGGCCTTGCGTTTTCACCTTTTATTTACGCAGCTCGAATTTAATAGGGCCCTAAGTTTGCAGGCTTGAAACATGAGTTATGGTCTGGCGGCCACGATCATGTTCAAGCATGCAAATGCTTACTGGCGATAGCATGGTTTGCGATTATCGGGAATGGGGACAAACGTACGCGCCTAGCCAATAGAAGTAGAGCTACTGGAGCAAGTAGTCCAAAAGTAACAAATCGGAAAGTTACTTGCAAGTAACAGCCCCAAATTGAATGAGGCCCTTAGTAAGTTATTGTGCCTCTCTAAGTCATGATGCGGATCTAACTCAAACTTTCCGCATTTTTTTCTACACAGTTGCGGATGCTTTTGTGTGTTTTCAACTAATTTCCACAAGCATTTATAAATAGCCCCCTCTGAAACAACCCCCCAAAACGTTTTACATTAAATACATTAACATTAATATATTAATGGGAAGAAGGCCACGAAGGAAGCTATTGGAACATTACAATGTGAAATAGGCCATCTGATAAATAGTAACCATGAAAAGGCAGATCAGCTAAATTACCGTATTTTTCGCCGTATAAGACGCACTTTTTCTTCCCCAAAACTGGGGGAGGAAAGTTGGTGCGTCTTATACGGCGAATATACCTTTTCAAACTGCCTCTGTCCTCTTGATCTTCCTACCAGCATCGCGTCCTAGTGACGTCACACACGCAACGCTGCAGTACACGAGGAGTGCTGGTAGGAAGCGCTGGGGTGAGATCAAGATGGCAGAGATCAGAAGAAAGGTGAGGATCAGGGGGGTCAGGGAGGATCAGGACGGTCAGGGAGGATCAGGACGGTCAGGGAGGATCAGGAGGGTCAGGGAGGATCAGGAGGGTCAGGGAGGGTCAAGGGCTCCCAAATGCTCCCAAATGCTGCAGTATATGGATATGTATGTGTGTGTATGTGTATGTGTGTGTATGTGTGCATGTATGTGTGTGTATATATGTATGTATCTGTATGTATATTTATGTGTGTATGTATGTGTATCTATATATATATATATATATATATATATATATATATATATATATATTTGTGTGTAATGTAGGTGTGTATCTGTGTGTAAAGTGTATTTGTGTTTGATTCAGATTTTTTTTTTCTTGTTTTCCTCCTCTAAAAACTAGGTGCGTCTTATCTGCCGGTGCGTCTTATAGGGCGAAAAATACGGTAGTTATTTTCTGTTTAGTATACTCAAGGGGGTCTGCCAGTACTATGCCAGTGGTTGGGATACTGCAACAAAATAGGGTTACACTACCTTTACTAAATAATTGGTTAAAAAGGGAAGAAATCCAAAAGTGGTTGAAAAATATAAATGTTAACAAAGCCCCAGGTCCTGATGGAATACATACAAGGGTACTGAGGGAACTGGGTTCTGTAATAGCCAAACCATTATATCTAATTTTTCAAGTCATAGATTGTGTAAAGCTCTCTTACCTAAGGAGGACTGAGTTAACATCCCTGTAACTCCAATTTATGGAGTAGGGGAGGGGATGATTATGCACTGATAGCTTGCATTTTGTCTAACCTACATAAAGACACACACAGTGAGACAGCCGCACATAGCTTATAACTGTTTGAGGCAGAGTTGAGACCTGGAAATCTGAAGAATATACAGGCCAGTGATTTTTTTTTTTTAACAAACAATTGGAATGCTTGTTTTGCTCCACTCGGGTTAAGCTGAATAAGAGCTGGTTAGAGAGGAGACTGTTGGCCACATTATATACTGTACAACATATTGTAAGAGATTCATTTTCGTGTTAGGAAAAGAGCGTTTTATTAAATACATTAAGTGTAATGCATAGTACTGTACAGCACAAAAGACTGCCATTTATAAAAACAAATTATATTTACATAATGTATATGTATGCATGTAATTAACAGGTATATTTAATGTACATATAGTAAGTTTAGTTTTGAAATCACTCATCTCATTTGAATTATGTAAGTATATAGTGCCTTGCAAAAGTATTCACCCCCTTGACTTTTTACCTATTTTGTTACATTACAGCCTTAAGTTCAATGTTTTGTTAATCAGAATTTTATGTGATGGATCAGAACACAATAGTCTACGTTGGTGAAGTGAAATGAGAAAAATATTTACATAAAACTATTTTTTAGAAATAGAAAACAGAAAATTGGCATGTGCGTATGTATTCACCCCGTTTGTTATGAAGCCCATAAAAAGCTCTGGTGAAACCAATTATCTTCAGAAGTCACATAATTAGTTAAATGCTGTCCACCTGTGTGCCATATAAGTGTCACATGATCTGTCATTACATGTACACACCTGTTTTGAAAGGCCCCAGAGGCTTCAATGCCTAAGCAAGAGGCACCACTAACCAAACACTGCCATGAAGACCAAGGAACTCTCCCAACAAGTAAGGGACAATGTTGTTGGGAAGTACAAGTCAGGAATAGGTTATTAAAAAAAAATGTAAATCTTTGATGATCCCCAGGAGCACTATCAAATCTATAATAACCAAATGGAAATAACATGGCACAACAGCAAACCTGCCAAGAGACGGCCGCCCACCAAAACTCACGGACCAGGCCAGGAGGGCATTAATCAGAGAGGCAGCACAGAGACCTAAGGTAACCCTGGAGGAGCTGCAGAGTTCCACAGCAGAGACTGGAGTATCTGTACACAGGACGACAATAAGCCGTAAACTCCATAGACTTGGGCTTTATGCCAGGGTGGCCAGAAGAAAGCAATTACAAAAAACTAAATGGCAAATTTTGAGTTTGCGAAAAGGCATGTGGGAGACTCCCAAAATGTATAGAGGAAGGTGATCTGGACTGACTAAAATTGAACTTTTCAACCATCAAAGAAATTGCTATGTCTGGCGCAAACCCAACACATCACATCACCCAAAGAACACTATCCCCACAGTGAAACATGGTGGTGGCAGCATCATGCTGTGGGGATGTTTTTCAGCAGCTGGGAGTGGGAAACTGATCAGAGTTGAGGGAAAGATGGATGGTGCTAAATACAGGGATATTCTTGAGCAAAACCTGTACCACTCTGTGCGTGATTTGAGACTAGGACGGAGGTTCACCTTCCAGCAGGACAATGACCCCAAACACACTGCTAAAGCAACACTTGAGTGGTTTAAGGGGAAACATGTAAATGTGTTGGAATGGCTAGTTAAAGTCCAGACCTCAATCCAATACAGTGGCGGCTGGTGAACTTTCAAGTTGGGGGTGCGCCAGGGCAAACCTTGGCTCTTCCCCTTACACAAACTGCACCCATTTTTAACTCCTCCCCCTGATGTCATAATGACCTTTATATGCACCGCCTAATGACCTTATACTTGCCCTGTCCATTGAAATACATGATCAGCACTGCAGCAATGTCATGAAGTAAAGTAACAATGTGTTAAATTCATTGGTATACTATATAGGTTGAAAAAACTCATGTGACAAGACTACAGCAATATCAAAATTGTATCTATACGCATTGACAGAAAAATTTAAGTAATGACACTCACCATTAGTTGGCTCTTCTTCTCGGGCTGTTCATGTTCAGTAAGTTGACCAACGAGTCCAAACAAATCTGCTGGCACAGAGGGTTTGCAGCTGGGGGTGATATCAACCAAGCAAATCAATTAGACGGTTCAAGACCCAAACCATACCTTAAAAACCTTAAAAGACCAAGTGGGACCATATAGGCTCCAACCGTATCTTAAAAACACACACTACACCAATCAGGACTGTATAGGCCCAAACCATACCTTAAAAACCTTAAAAGACCAATCAGGACTGTATAGGCCCAAATCATACCTTAAAAGACCGATCAGGACTGTATAGGCCCAAACCATACCTTAAAAACGTTAAAAGACCAATCAGGACCATATAGGCCCAAACCGTACCTTGAAAATATATATACATATAAATATACATATATATATATATATATATATATATATATATATACATATACACACACATAAAACAATATACATAAAACATAAAAATATAACAATTTATATTTATTTAAAAAAATTATAAATACATATTTAATAAATAATATATATAATAAATATTATATATATATATATATATATATATAATGTTTTTTATAGTATATACGTATTTATCTCTTTTTTTAATAAATGTACTTATGCAAATAATTGATAAATTACATGTATATGTTTTTATTTAATTATTGTTAACATGTATTTTTATTACACATTATTTATTATACATATTACAGTGCTATTTATGTGCTATACATGTTACAGGATATTATCAACTACCAAGTTGGTAGTTGGGTCAGGGTGGTAGGTAGGTGGCTTGGTACTAGTTAGGTTAAGGTGCCAAGGTGAGGGTGATGGGGGGGTGGCACAGGCCCCATGGTTGTGATCGGGGGGTTGGCACAGGCATTGTTGGCCTAGGTGGGTGGGTGGGTGGCAGGTAGGCATAGTGGGGTAACTGAGGGACCCTTTTTTTATTAGGGGGACTAGGGGCTTTGGCTGGGCAAGGCAGGGCACTGAGGGCAGTGTTTCTACTTACTTGTAGATGGGTTCTTTAGCACCAGGAGCGGGAAACAGAGGGGGCTGGCTTAGGAGGTCAGATTTTTATAGCAGGGCTGCCAGGGCACCTGTCAGTCAGACACTAACTCGGGTCTCTATTTGTTAGTGGGCGCCCTGGGCTAATGGTCTGGGTGGGCTTATGTAGGGATCATGGAAACTAGACAGCCTCTCAGCATTGATTGGATGATGCTGAAAGGCTGTCAGTCATTGAAATTGATACATTTTCACTGCCCATGCATAGCTTCTCCCTGGTGGCTGGGCGGCATTCATTAACGGTCATGACTCGCTCTCACAGTGTCAGGTTAGTGTAATATGATCACACAGTGCAGGGAAGCTAGTTACAATGGATAGCACACAGCAGTTAAGGCATACAAGGGGTTATCTTAAAGTGACAGTGTCCCAGGGAATATTTTGAATGAAAGCATACTTAAGAAAGAACACTTAAATGCTATTTTAAAGATGATATTTTATTGTTTTATGATTATTTCTAATTATTATTTGTCTTTTTTTATTGCTGGGTCACTGAAAACTTTTGGGAGGGGGGGGGGGCGTTTGCCCCGATGCCCCTATGGACGGGCCGCCACTGATCCAATAGAAAATCTGTGGTCAGACTTAAAGATTGCTGTTCACAAGCACAGACCATCCAACTTGAAGGAGCTGGAGCAGTTTTGCAAGGAAGAATGGGCAAAAATCCCAGTGGTAAGATGTGGCAAGCTCATAGAGACTTATCCAAAGTGACTTGGAGCTGTGATTGCCACAATAGGTTGCTCTACAAAGTATTGACTTTAGGCGGGTGAATCGTTATGCACATTGACTTTTTCTGTTATTTTGTCCTATTTGTTGTTTGCTTCACAATAAAAAAAAACATCTTCAAAGTTCTGTAAATTAAATGATGCAAATCCTCAAACAATCCATGTTAATTCCAGGTTGTAAGGCAACAAAGCATGAAAGATGCCAAAGGGGATGAATACTTTTGAAAGGCATATGGTATATATATATATATATATATATATATATATATATATATATATATATATATATATGTATATATATATATATATATATATATATATATATATATATATGTATATATATATATATAAACAGTATCTCACAAAAGTGAGTACACCCCTCACATTTTTGTAAATAATTTTTGTAAATATTTTTGTTGCCAATGGTTTAGACATTAATGGCTGTGTGTTGAATTATTTTGAGGGGACAGCAAATTTACACTGTTATACAGGCTGTACATTTACTACTTGACATTGTAGCAGAGTGTCATTTCTTCTGGGTTATGAAAAGATATAATAAAATATTTACAAAAATGTGAGGTGTGTACTCACTTTTGTGAATTTAAATAAAAAAATGTGCCTATGTTTCCTGTTCTGGGAGTAGAGTTGAATTATCCCCCCCAAAAAAATTTTTGGCCTCCTTTGCCCAGGGGAATACCGCAATCAGAACTGCAGGGGACAAGGTTGTATATTGCCACCTTATTTATTCACCTGATATGCAGAGTACATCATGCAAAAGGCTGGACTGGATGAATCCAAAGTTGGAATCAATATTCCTGGAAGAAATATCAACAACCTCAGATACACCAATGATATTACTTTGATGGCTGAAAGTGAGGAGGAACTAAATCATCTATTGATAAGGGCAAAAGAAGAGACCCGACGAAGATCATGGCAAACTTCAATCTCAGTTCCTGGCAAATAGATAGGGAAGAAGTGGAGACAGAGACAGATTCTATTTTCCTGGGATCCAAGATCGTTTGCTTCTAGGGAAGAAAGCTATGGCAAGCTTGGACAAGCTAGTAAAAAGTAGTAACATATGGATATGAGAGCTGGACCATAAAGAAGTCTGAGCACCATAGAATTGACACCTTTGAATTGTGGTGTTAGCAAAAACTGCTTAGAGCCCTTTGGACTGCAAGAAGATCCAATAAATCAATACTTCTGGAAATCAAAACAAACTGTTCACTGGAAGGTATGCTCATGAGGCTGAAGCTCAAATATTTTGGCTATATCATGAGACGGTAAGATTTCCTAGAGAAGACTATGATGCTGGGCACAAGAAGAAGGGGAGGACAGAGGCAGACATTGATAGATGAGATCACTGAAGCACTGAATATGAACTTGATGGAGCTCAGAGGGGCAGTGGCTGAGACATGTACATTGCATGCTGGGGTGCATAGGGTCACAGACAGAGGCGACTGAACAACTAAACAACTTTTGCTTACACAATCCCTTTATTATTTTATTTACTTGCCTGGTTGTTAGCTGAGAAACATATGAAATATATGATTTATGATACATATGATATAAGTTATTTGTTGATTATGCCATTCAGTGCTAAAAGAGTTAATAAAAATATCAAGCTAGCTCATACGGCACACTTTTTTGACGTTTTGTTGTAGCATTTAAACTCCTGTTCATATGTCAACATATTCCCTAAGGCAACTTAACCCTATGATCCCATTGATTTTTACTGGAAAGCCCTCTGCTGAAAACATAAGCGAGATGAAAAACCTTTCGTCATACTGAATGGGAGCACTTTAATTACAGACCAAAGCTTTCACACGCAAGGCTTTCCAAGACAAAATTGCAGCCCTCCAACATTTATTGAGAGATCATTGCATTGTAGTTTTGAAAGGATAATTTCCCTGCAGATAACTAGCTTTTAAAGGCCATGTACCCAAAAATCCTAAATGTTTCATGAAGTCCTGTTAATGCCACTGACCTCGCTGTGAATCAGAAGGTATAATTAATGCTTCAAGTAGCAATTGATCATATTATTGTTAACGCATTTTAAATTCTCATTTACTTCGGCTATTTGACAAACTTAGTAAAGATAATTGCAGGTCCCTTCAATTGAATTTCTATAGACTTGATTTATAATGCATTAAGTGATTCATTGTGGATAGGATTTGATTGTGATTAGAGGCATGTACTATACACAAGCTGTTCAGTTCCATATCAGAGTATTTCTGAGCTTTATTTAGGGTCTTGAAGTTCTGTAATAAACAACAGCAAGTTACAGTATATAAAGGTGATGGCGCATTACTCGTATAAAGGCTCTGGTTTACACTACTGAAGGAGAGGAATACTGTGGATGAAAGAAATAGAAGGCTAGTAGTGATACAGAGGAGCAAGAAAATAAAATATGTAAGAGAGAGGAAAGGGAAAACAAGAGAGTTGAGTGAAACATGACTATACTCACAATGACAAAATATTTCTCCAAAGATGTGTTTTCATTATGCTCCCCAAGGCTACTGTTATATGTGTAATACTTAATGCAGTTATGATGTCTCTTGCACTTCTTAGGGTTATATACCTCAAAGACGTTTATTACCTATTAAATGCTCTTGATAACTACAAGACATTGTACCTCATTAATCAATAACACTTTACGTTTTGCTTGATTACATTGCTTTGCTACTCATTTCAATCTCAATCCTCATTCTCTCCTTCTGCTCTTTTATGCATTGAATAAAAAGCTCAGTCATGCTACCTTGTGGAAATCGCCTCTACTGACCTGTAACAAGTCTGATTGTGTATAAATAGGTAACTGAATTTGTACTACTGAGTTGCAACTACTCTATTCTGTTACTTTCATATTAGGTAGATCTATTCGCAACTCTCAGGAGGAGAGAGAAAAGGGGAAGAGAGGGGAGGGGAAATGAAAGAGATAGAAGGGAAAAAGTGGAAGGGAGAGAGAAGGGGGAGTAGAGAGGCAAAGAGAGGTGCAGTGATGTAGAGGAGGTGAAGTGGTGGAAAAGGTGGAAAGAGTGATGAGAGTGTGATGAGATGGAAACGAGACATGGCATGAAAGGAAAATTAGGTGAGAGGAGAAGGATACAGAGACACAGAAGAAAGGGAAGAAAATGGGGGAATGGAAGAAGTACGGAGAAGTTGAGGAAAAACATGGAAATCATAGGAGAGAGATGAGCATGAGAGAGTAGGGGTGAGAGAGAGGAGAGTTAAGAGAAACAAGGGAAGAGGTGATGTTAGGGGAATGAGAAGTGTAAGAGAAGACAGAGAGGGGAATGGAAAGAAAAAGGTAAAAGGGAGAGAGAGAGAGGGTGCAGAGAGAAAAGGGAAAGAGGGAAGGGAAAAAGGGAGAAAAGAGGGGAAATGAAATGATGATAGAGAGGAGGTTAGAGAGTAAAAGAGGAAAGATTGGAAAAATGGATGCGAGAAAAGCGGGAGAATAAAAGAAAGGAGGATTAGGATAGGGAGATAAGAGGGACAATTAAGAGAAAAAAGAGGAGTGGAAGAGAAGAAAAAGAGAAAAAATCAATGAGAAAGGGGAAAAACTAGTCAAAAAAGAAGGGAAGGATACATGACAAAAAAAGGTAAAAGTGGCAATAAGAAAAGAGAGGAGAAGAGGGAGGAGTAAGTCAATATAGAGGAGGAGGCAAGAGAAGAGGTGAGTAAGAGACTGGGGAGAGGAGAAGAAAAAAAAGAGATAGAGAAGATTGGGAAAAGAGACAAGGGGTAAAGGAGGACAGAATGAGAGAAGGAGAATGCAGGGGAGATTGAAGGGGAGAGAAAAGTGGAAAAGGAGGATGAAACAACATAGTAAGAAGGGCCATGGAGCCATAGGGGATATAAACTGGAGATTCTGACAGCTTTTACTAACTTAACCATGGATTAGGTTTCCATCAGCAGTGGTTAGGCTTACCAAGGGAGGGGGCCAGCTAGACAGGGCTAAGGGACCTGTTTTGAGAGCCCCAGTAGCCACATTATCAGCCTTATTAAATTGCGATTCGGACAATTAAAAAGGGTTCTATATAAGCACAGAGCATATTTTTTACATTTTTTTACAGAAGTTTTTAGTTAGTGAACTTCTATCCAAAAGCAAGGTCTTCACTAACTAAAGAAAAGTGGTAGCATGAAACAGGGAAAACTGGGACTGCCTTTTACCTTAGTTGCTCATTGCTATCAGAGAAGTACCTAAATGATCTTCTCAATTTTCTCCTACATACTACAAGAAGAATGGGAAGAGCAAGCAGTGCCAGGAGAAAATATTGTAAAATATGTGAAAAAAAATAGCAAAAGATTTTTCCAAGTTGCCCCATATGAGATCATATCAAGAAAGCCCAGAGACACCAGCAAACCCCTTTGTAATCATAGTTCACAAATAAGGAGGTTTCAGTCTTAGACAGAATGCTAATGCTATTACCTACAGCTGAAAGTAAACTGGCCTGATGGATATGAGATAATGGAGGTCATAGGAGAAGTAAATAAAATTGACACAACCGGAGCTGGGAAGCCAGAACAAACCTACCACATAAACCTGCTAAAACAATGGAGAGAGCAGATGGTAGATGTGAGTTTAGCCGAATTGTCAGAAGATATCAGCGAAATAGTTTGCTGTGTATAATTCTCAGTCAGAACAAGTGAAAGTGCATGTATCAGAGGAATTAACCCCTGAAAAAGAAAAAAACCTATAAGATGTTGAAACAAAAAGGCCTGGTTTCGGTACTGCCATTTACCATGGTGTTATTACTAAGCCAAGTGTAAGTATAAGAGCAGGCCCATATTTGCCTATGGGCTAAATGGGCTATAGCCCAGGGCGGCACTTTTTTAGGGGAGGCAATTTGCCACCCTAATGAAATGAAGGCAAGGCTTGCCTCCAGTCCGATCCAGCAAAGAGGATGGCATTTCGCTGACCAGCAGCGCAGCCTGGAGGAGGTGGCACAGGGCAGAGTAATGGGAGGGGAGGGATCAGAGCCTGGCAGAATGGCAGTATCATCCATTTCCCTCCGTGCCCTCCTCTCTTTTTTTCCTCTCCCCCTGCATGCCATGCCCTCTTCTGTCCCTCCTCTGTCTCCACCAGTAATGTGTGTGTGTGTGTGGGGGGGGGGGGCTGCTAAGGTGCTCTACATTGCCAGCCATCTTATAGGAGAGGCTGCATGGATGAATGTGGCGGCCATCCTCGTAAAGGATGGGGTGGCTCTGCATGCGGGGTGGTGTGCATTGTGCAAGAACGCACACTTGCTGCGCTGAGGAACCCCGCTGGCCATGATGTGTATTGGGCAGTCCCTCACCCTTCTCTTCTGCCTCCTGCCTTGTGTACTGATGCAGCTGAGCCTCATTTTTATCCAACGGGACCTGAGTACGGACATACCACTGGTGGTTCTGCTGCACCTGCTGCAACTGGGACCTCTGATCAGGTGAACAATTGGGCAAAAATACAGGGGCATCAGGGTGGGATATCAATATGGGGGCATCAAGGTGGACATTGGGGTACACATGTGAGGCATCAGGATTGGGCATGAGGGCATCAAGGTGGACATCTGTGTCAGTGTGTGCCTCTGTGTGTGTGTAAGTCTGTGAGTGTGTGTGTCTGTGATTGTGTGAGTGTGTGTCTGTGTGAGTGTATCTGTGTGAGTGAGTGTGTGAGCGTGTGTGTCTGTGAGAGTGAGTGTCTGTGAGTAAGTGTGTAAATGAGTGTGAGTAAGTGTGTGTCTGTGTGAGTGTGAGTAAGTGTGTGTCTGTGTGAGTGTGAGTAAGTGTGTGTCTGTGTATGTGTGTGAGTGTATGTATATGAGTGTGTCTGTGTGTGTCAGTGTATGTCTGTGTGAGTGTATGCTTGTGTGAGTGTGTGTCTGTGAATGAGTGTCTGTGTGTGTGTGAATGAGTGTGAGTGTGTGTCTGTGTGAGTGTGAGTGAGTGTGTGTCTGTGAGAGTGTGTGTCTGTGAATGAGTGTCTGTAAGTGTGTGTCTGTGATTGTGAGTGAGTGAGTGTATGTCTATAAGTGTGTCTGTGTGTGTGAGTGGATGTCTGTGTGAGAGTGTGTCTGTGAGTGAGTGTCTGTGCGTAAGTGTGTGAATGAGTGTGAGTGTGTGTAAGTCTGAGTGAGTGTGTGTAAGTCTGAGTGAATGTGTGAGTGAGTGTGTGTCTTTGAGTGAAAGTAAGTCTGTATGTGTCTGAGTGTGTGTGTCTGTGATTGTGTTTGTATAAGTGTGAGTGAGTGTGTGTCTTTGAGTGAGTGTCTGTGTGAATGTGTGTCTGTGAGTGTGTCTGTGTGTGTGAGTGTATGTCTATGTGAGTGTGTCTCTGAGTGAGTGTCTGTGAGTGAGTGTGTGTGTCTGTCAGTGAGTGTGTCTGTCAGTGAGTGTGTCTGTGAGTGTGTGTGTCTGTGTGTGTGTCTGAGTGAGTGAATGTGTGTCTGTAAGTGTGTGTCTGTGAGTGAGTGTGTGTGTCTTTGAGTGAAAATAAGTCTGTATGTGTCTGTGAGTGTGTGTCTGTGTGTGATTGTATAACCGTGAGTGAGTGTCTGTGAGTGTGTGTCTGTGAGAGCGTGTGTAAGTCTGTGAGTGAGTGTGTGTGTCTTTGAGTGAAAGTAAGTCTGTGTGTGTCTGTGAGTGTTTGTGTCTGTGAGTGTGTGTGTATGAGGGTGAGTGAGTGTGTGTCTGTGTGTGAGTGAGTGTCTGTGTGAGTGTGTGTGTGCGCTTTTGCCACCCAGGGCTGGCCCTGAGTTTGACGTTAATTATTATGCTTATTATTAAAATTGACCCTTTGATTTCCACTGGGGGGGGGGGGGGGGGGCAGCAAATGAATATTAGCCCAGGGCATCACAACTCTTAAATCCACACCTGTATAAGAATTAAACCATTTTGCATACCTGAGGCTAAAAGAGGACCTTTCTGGGCCTTGTGTAGTATTTGTTAATGATTAATTTTTCATTTCTCCACAAGAGCTGCCCCACTGGCTGATCTGACTAAAGCCAGAGCTTCTGTAAAGTGGTATAAAAATCAAAGAGGTTGAAAAAAGTTAAAAACAAAGATCACCGCATCCTGTTTCTCAGCAGAAAACTTCTGCCTCGCAGAAGATATACTCAGTGGTGGAGAAAGAATGCCTGACCATAAAATAGGCAACTGGAGCTCTTCAGTATTACCTGCTGGAAGTATCATGTTAACTTAACTAGGAGTTGTGGGAGGGGTCTTCTCTCCCACAATCAGTACCAAAAAACCCAGCAACTTAATGCACTTGTCTTTTACCTTGACTTGTGCTGTATCTTTGCCCACTTTCCTCTGGCTCATTTCTGTTGCTTCCCCATCTGGTTCCCCTGCCATTTACTCTCTCCATTAATGCTCCTCTCCTGTTCTCTCACTGTTCCTCTGCCTCTCCTTCTCGTTTCCCACTTTCCATCAATCTTTGTACTTGCTCTCCCCCCTCAACCCCTTCAGCCTCATCCTCTCCATCATTCCTGTCAGCTGCCTCAGTCTTCTGCATTCTTTTGTTTCTCCATTTTGCAGGGCAGCGTCCTGCCTTCTCCTGGGGCTTTCTGTGCTCTGGTGATTGTTCTGTCCCTGGTGCATCCCACCCCTCGCTCCTATATCTGTGGTTCTTTTTTACTCTGTCCGGTCTCTCACAAGGTTTCCCGCATCACATCAGCGGTCTGGCTAACACCATCCTGCCCCCTGTGGTACCGCTGTCCCTCTGTTGTACTGCATTTCTGTCGATGGCCCAACTGTCCTCCTCTGTCATGTCCCGCTGGGTTGTTCTTCCCTCTGGCGCACTGCTGGTCCACCTCTTTTGTCTTCTGGTCTGCTCCCTTGCCTTTCTCACCGGTTCCTCTTCAGACAGGCTCCCTGTCGTTGTGCTCCCATCTCTATGTTGGTCCCTTGTCTCTCTTAGCTGCACTGCCCCAACACCCATATGCATGGTCATTCCCAGACCTGGAGTCCTTGGTTCCTGGTTCAGTTTTTTGCCATTCTAATGCCCTCTGCGATGCTTGCTCACCTTGCATATTGTTACCCCCTGTTGAGTTTCTCTCTGGGCTTGCTCAGACAAATCACCCCTTGCGGTGGCTTCCGATGTCCCAGCTCCTCCTTTGCGGCTGCTGTCGCCAGCTGTCCACTTTTGTCTTGTCTCATTTGCTCTCATTTCATGTTCCGTTACCCCCCTTTCCCCCCCTGCTGGCCTATATCCTCCATCCTACTTCTCCTGCCTTCTTTCTTGTTCCTGACATGCTTGAGCTTGGGCCATGCTTCCTGTCTGCACTTTTCTTGTTTGCTGTCAGTGTGTGACATTCGTTGCCTTGCTTGTTCTGGCAATATCATTCCATCATCTGTTTCAGCATCTGATACATTTAGAACCATTAGAACCATAAAATTATCCCAATGATATGAAACACTCTGTATCACACGTCATATAAACCAGCTAATATTCTGATGTTGGCAAATCAATGCGTTCAACTGCATCACCTAGACTAATCAAATTCTGATTAAAGACCAAGGAAAGCACATCTAGATACTACTGGTCTCTAAGCTTTAACAAAATGTACAACTCAGTGTGCTCAGCGTGCTCCTTCCTGCCCTATTAAGCATAGCTATACCCTCTGTTATCCAACCTCCCGATGGCCCTAGATGGTTTCACTGCCTCTAAGTGAGCCTCTTCATTCCATTGCCATATCTTTCGATCTTCCTCATGTTCATGCAGTCTAGACGCTCTGCTATGTCCCCTGACTGAATTCATACCATCTACTCTTTCATTTGTATCACTTTGCTTATTGCTCCCACCATAGCATGTCTCCATGTCACTTACCCATCACCTTCCTATTACTCCTCTCATAAGTCTTTCTAGGTCCTTCATTCCCTCTCCTCAAGACTACTCTTGTAATCCCTTTTCTGTTGGTTTCTCACTCTCCACATCCTATTCACCCCCTGCTATATGTCTCATGGAGAGACATAAGCAGGCCACCATGGCATTCTTCAACTACCTATAGTCGTCTCTCACCATATCATTTACTCATTGTTTACACTCGACTATTTGCAGCATCTCAAATGTATTCACATAGTAAAGTCTGCCCAAGTGTCTCACTTCAAGAACATTTTCTTGCCAGCCCACAGTATCTACCCCTACCAAGTCACTTACCTTTTACCATATCTACCTCCTTTCTCTAACCAATGGTCCCAGGTTACAGCAATGTGGCCTTACAAGTCCTCCGGTCAACCTACTTTTACTACTCACCAACCTCTAGACAAACCTCCCGGACTGCTACCATTTTTCAGGCCAATTGTCATATTGAGAGACTGCATTTTCTTTATTTTAAACCACTCATTCCTCAACATCACTCATTTTTGCCCATACAGATTAGGCAGCATATCACTGCCTGGCCCAAGGCAAGTACATTTTTGCTTCATGAGAAACTCTATACTGACACAGCACATATTTTCTGTATATATCCTAATGAAAAAATATTACCAACTGATGATGCTCTTACCAGTTAGCATGTCACACGCACACTTTATAAATAGTAATAAATAAAATGTTAGGACATTTACACAGACAAGCTTTACACCAAGCTATACAACTGGTGCTGGTCCTTGAGACCATGAGCCCAATTCAATTGAACAATCGTAAGTTACCAGAGCCCGTAAATGTAAATGACAAATGTAGGAGAAAATGTTACGAGTGCTAGAGAGGGTTTAACCCCTCTCCGTATAACTGTAAATGCAAATAAATGCACAATGGGCAATGCGATGAAAGACATTAGAATTAATTGCACAACAGTCTCAAACTCGCAAATCAACAGTAAAATAAATGTATTTTTATGTTTCATTTCGGGGTTATATTAATCTTGGGAATCAATGAGTTAATACATATCAGGCCACCTATATGGACTAGAAAAGTATTGGCATTCATTTTCATAATTTAGTATTTTGAGGGTTTGCGAGTCCCATCGCATATTGGACCCCCAAACCTAATTGATTGACATGTAACCTCCATGTTTTGAATGATTGTATCCCGCAAGATGTGGGCTTGCAATTCAATCGGGCTCCATATCTGCCACACCTCACGGTCAAGAGAGACCATCACTTTAAATAATTCCTACTTCCTAAGCAGCCTTCTGCTATATATATATATATATATATATATATATATATATATATATATATATATATGTGTGATACAGTGGGCATATGCTTGAGGGAAGCCATCTTTGAAATGGTTATGGATTGCAAGACCAAAGCTTTTGTGGGCAGATTGCAGTGTAATAACTGTATTTCTCAGAATTCTGAGCATGAAACAAGTTTTTTTTACTTGTTTTAGAAATTCAAATGTGAACACAAATGTACTATTTATTTACTATATATACCTGGGTTTGTGGGAGTGGCCCTCTTTCGCTCCACCTCTTCCTGTGGGATGAGCCTCTCTCGCTCTGCCTCTTCCTATGGGAGGGGTCTTCTTCAGCCTTTACAAGCACTTCCCGGTCCACATCACACTTTCACAGCTTAGTTCATTTCTGAGCCTGTGCCTGCAGGCTGTTTCTCTGCACTCTCTTGTTTTTCCACTTTCCAGACCTCATGCCTGCAAGCTTATTGTTGCTTTTTGGCCCTTTTTAATGTCTGCTAAGGCATTGCCATCGCCAGTGAGTATGGTTCCTACTCCTTCTAAGCTATCCTTTGTGGATCTCGGCCCAAGACTTCCAAGCTGCTTACTTGTCTACGTCCAAGGTTCAGCATTTGCTTTCTGAAGCTTAGTTTTCTCCCGAATCTACAAAGTTTCTCAACTTTCCTATACCTTCTTGGGTGGGTTTGGACCTGAATCTGCTAAGTTGTGCCCCTTGTCCGTGTCCAAGGCTATGGCCCAAATCTGCTAAGCTTTAACCTTCCTCCGGCTTTCCATAAGTCCTAAACCAGCCTTCATGGGCATTAACTCATTTACACTGTCATAAGTCCTAAACCAGACTTTGCAGGCTTACCTCGTACACGCTTCCATAAGTCCAAATCCAGCCTTCGCAGGCTCACTTCGTTCACATTTTCATAAGCCCTAATACTACATCAGCCTTCGCCAGACTTCAACTCAGTCACACTTTCATAGGTACCTGTCCCTCTCTCCTCACCATCACTTGGCCCTCTTAGCATGTCCAGGTTGTTTTCCTGGGATTGGGGGTGGGGGGGAGGACCCTCTCCCAACACGTCTGCAAGGGCATTTTCCATCACTGGAGAGCAATGGTCCAACGTACTCGACTGTTGGGAGAGGGACCCCACCACAAATATATATATATATATATATATATATATATACTACTCCATCAAAAATATATATAGGTACAGGGAATTTAGTATTTACAATTATATAAAACTTTTATAACTACCAACAACTTTAGCAGTATTAGTATAAGCTTTATGTTGAGAGATCACAATTCACATAGGGATTTTGTTACATATCTCATTAGATTAAGTTTCAGCACAGCTTTTATTAGCATCATACTGGAGGTGATTTTCACAACAATAAATAATGTCTCAGAATTAAACATGAGCGGTGGATTAGCTTTTTGCTATTTTTGTTAAAAGAACTGTTTAGCCCACAACAGACAGTGTGTGGGACAGGCTTTATTTAAGTTATTGGAATTAATGTTTGCAAAATTAAGTCTATTTCAGACTGAAAAGATTTGTGAGGAGGGATAATGGCTTTGTCACTTTTTTTATATTGTATTTATTTATTTTCTTAAACCATTAAGTATTTTACTATAGTCATTAGAGAAAGTACATTTTAGAAAATGATTACATATGAACTAGTGGCCTAGCACTTTGATATTCCATTTAATCAGATATGGAGTGCAAAGTTTTCTATCATGTATTTGAAAGATCATGATTTAAATATTCTAAAAATGTATTTCTTTCTATTTTTTTTTTTTAGCAAAACTTGTTTAAACTTATTGGAAATTAAGAGGAAATACTACAGGAAATACCTATATGTGAGCAGAGAGTTTGCTCAACTCATTGGCAGACACATATGACTCAAATAACTACATTGCTCCATTTTGTGTGACAGGAGAAACCCCCAAAATACAGTTATACATTCAGAGCAGTATATTATGTATATTCATATTAAACCTCCCTTCCTACCCTTACTTTCCTCAACATTATCAAATGCCCTTTTTCAGATGCAACAAAGAAAAAAAAATGCCTACAATTGCCCTTTAAGTACAGAATATCACCGCTTCTATCTGTCTGCATATCCTCAATTCTTGTCCTGGTCTCTCACCCACATATTTTGTGACCAAGAAGGATGTGTTGTACGTCCTGCAAGTCCTGTCTGTGTTTAGCTCTTTGCTTGAGTTCCAAATTCCAGTTTGCATCCTACCCTAATGGCCCTAATATTGTACCTAATTGAATCAGAATTCTAACTGCACTATCTGGTTGACGTGGAGGCTGCACAGGCTCTGTGGGTCAGCACGTAGCGTTGCATGACCCAGCGGAGCCAGTGAGGCTGTCAGCCAATCAGGAGCGTCGGGGGCGGGTCTTCCGCCCGTGTTTTGCGCTATCAGGCAGACCAGCGCGGTCTCCAGTCTGAAACGGACGGAGGTCTGAGGTCCTGCACAAATAATTGTAAAAGTAGGAGGTTAATTACTGAGAATTGGTCCCCAGTTTATCAGCACATAAGGGGCAGGGTGCAAGTCAACTGAGTGTGTGTTTTTTCCCCGTTTGTGGTGTCCGTTTTTGTCTCTTTGTGTGTGCCTGTTGTGCTCTGGATGCTGAGGACATAGAGGCCTTACTGGCCGAGGTTAGGACCCGGGCCCCAAGCCAAGGGGTCAGGCGGGTGCAGGACAGGCTGGGACCACTCATGCCTTCTGCGCTAGGCCCTCATTACATTGCACAGGCTCAGCCTCCAGTGGCTGGTGGCCTGGTCAATATCGGAGGTGCCAGCGGGCTATCTTCCCATCCCACCAGTGTAGGGCCAAGAGAGATGAGGGGGTTACGGGTCAGGGCAGCCAGGACCCCATACCCCTCAGCCAGGTGAGAGACAGGCCCACGGACGGTGAGGGTGAGGGCCTAGAACTCCGGCCACCTTCTGGTGCTTTACAGGGACACACTCTAGGCGGTGAGCAGGACATGGAGACTACGCAAGAAAGATGGAACAGAGAGGTCAGCGAAATGAACAGCCAGGACAGCATGGTAGTGATCGATGATGGGCCTGTGACAGCGGCAGTGGTGAGGCCGGCGCGCCCCACTAGAGCTAGGAAGACTACAAGCAGGTACAGTCCACTGCTATTCACACATACCCCCCTAAGACGACCGAGAGCTGAGACTGAGGGCGTTATGGTTAGGCCACAGCAAAAGGGGACTAATACCGAACCACAGGTAGACCTTACACCTCCAAAATAAGTCTCAGGGGAACCCCTACAGGGGGCTAGCTTACTCCAGCCGCGCAAGTATAGGTGACCAGGACCAATCCTCAGGGGAGGAGCGGACGGTATGGGCACGGGCATGCAGGTCACGAAGAGCTTGTGACTGTTCCTCTTGCACCCACAGGTCCAGAAGGAGATCCAGATCAAGAGCAGGAGATCCTGCCATTGCAGTTGCGCCTGCACTGGATCAGTGAGGGGACGGAGCACGCAGAGGGCCAGACGGTCAGAGCCCCCGGAGCATCAGGAGAGACGCAGGGACACCCTGTTGGTGGTTTCCACTCCGAGGCTTCCAGAAGCAGGTGAGCGCACGATGGTGGTTCACACAGTGGATAAAGGAGAAAGTGAACCCCTACACACAAAGGCAGGGTTTTTTGGGGTCTCTTAGCCACACACAACATTGCAGTAAGTGAGCAGGAAATGGGTTTGTGGATAGGGCATGGGCCGACCAATCCACTAGTGGGGCAGTGGTGCAGGCAGCGCCAGCCGGGGACAAGGGGGTGGGTGGGCCCCCTGAGTCATTGGGGGTCCTGGGTCCTCGAGTAGGCAGTACTAATGGAGGGGTTACCGATGCAGCTATGAGACCTATTGTCTTGTGCTCATTGGATAACTTGGGAGCGCATCTTCCCCAGGAGGTTAAGGAACAAATTGAGAGGAGGGAATTTGTGGAATTGTTCTCTCTTCTCCCCATGTCCAGACAACTGGACGCGGACGAGAGGGGCCTCCGGGAGGGAGATGACCATCGTAAGTCCTTTAGGCAGCTGCCCAGGACGTTCGATTCCTGGCTTCAAGCCTTCTGCATAATGGCCTGTGTTTTATGTGAGCGACATCCTGAACAAAGTTCTAGGTTGTTTGTTTACATAGATGAAATTCAGAATGCCCACAAGGTTTATGGGGGCATGGCGGCAGTACGACAAAGAATTCCGCCAGTACTTCCGCCAGTATAGATGCCGATACTGCCGTAGCTAAACCGCTACGGTAGGGTGGCGGGCAACTCCACCACCGCTCGCCTCTTGGGAGCGGGTTTCCAGGAGGGCTTTCGCATCCCATGCGACATAGAGTTACAGGGTCTCATGGGACCGAACTTGCGGTCAGCGTGGGAATTCCTGGGGGTAGAGTCTAAAAAGGTTCAGACTGAAGTCCATTTGGGTAGGATGACAGGGCCATTTGCTTCCCCTCCTATTCAGGATTTGGTCATTTCCCCTCTCGGCGTCGTCCCTAAGAAGGAGAAGGGGAAATTTAAGTTGATCCCACACCTTTCCTATCCCAGGTTGCGGTCGGTAAATTGCGGGATCTCTAAAGACCACGCAACTGTGTCTTATGAATCCTTTGATCGGGCTGCTGAGATGGTCAGGCTGGCGGGCGCTGGCGCGCTTCTGACGAAGGTGGACATCGAAGCAGCGTTTAGGTTGTTGCCGGTTCACCCGTCGAGTCACCGGCTCCTGCGTTGTTTCATCGATGGCAGTTATTTCATCGACCTATGACTAGCCATGGGGTGCTCAATATCGTGTGCTTACTTCGAGGCGTTCAGCAAATTCTTACAATGGGTTGCGCGCTCGGAAGCGGGGGATAGGAGCTTTACGCACTACCTCGATGACTTCCTGTTCGTCGACCCGGCCGGGCAAGACACTTGCCGCTTCATGCTGAATCTAGAATCTGTCAAGATTTTGGAGTACCGCTGGCCCATAACAAAACCGAGGGCCCCACTACAAAGTTGACCTTCCTGGGGATTCGGATCGATTCCATGATAATGGAATGCAGTCTTCCCTGGGAAAAAGTGGTGGACATGCGAGTGGAGCTCTGTGCTTTGGAAGGTGCACATAGGGTGTCCCTGCAACGGTTGCAATCCATCATAGGGAAGTTGAACTTCGCCTGCAGGATTATCCCCATGGGGAGGATATTCTGCAGGATAATGTCGCTCGCTACCGCAGGCATCTTGAGGCCACATCATTTTTTCAAAGTCTCAAGGGCCATGCGGGACGATGCAAGGGTATGGTCGGTTTTCCTGGCCGAGTTTAATAGCATTGCGCTTCTTCAAAAGAAGAGCGCCACCAGTGCTGAGTTAGAACTTTACACCGGGAGGTTGGAGTCTCAAGGGCCATGCGGGACGATGCAAGGGTATGGTCGGTTTTCCTGGCCGAGTTTAATAGCATTGCGTTTCTTCAAAAGAAGAGCGCCACCAGTGCTGAGTTAGAACTTTACACTGGGAGCTTGGAGCTGCCAGGTGACGAGACTCGTCAAACAGTCTGTTGCCCTGGCAACATGGGCCGCGTACAGACGCGTGTGGGCAAAATGGAATGGCCTAGTCGCAATGGCTGGTGGTACTACTTCGGAAGATAAGACCCTAGGGATCCTGCTTTGGTACCTGCTGCAGTGCGCCGAGGAAGGCGAAACAAGAGCCGTAGTAGGGAGACAGGTCACGGCTTTGGCTTTCATGTTTAAGCTGGCAGGGCAGAGGGACCTTACAAAGGAGTTTCTAGTGCGCTTGGTGGTGCGCGGCATGTTCAACGGTGATCGCAGGCCGGATACCAGGCGGCCGATTACTTTTTCCTTGTTACTGAGACTGGCTCAGGTGTTGTTGGTGATCTGCAGAACCCCCTTTGAATCTCTTTTCCGTCCGGCTTTTTCCCTGGCGTTCTTCGAAGCGTTTCGGATAGGGGAGTTAGTCGCGAACAGTAGACACGGTTCCGGGCGATTGCAGTTGGTGGATACCTGCCTGAGGGAAGGCACTGTAGTGATAGGGTTACGGAGGTCTAAGACCGACCAGTTGGGAAAAGAAAAAGAGGTTGTTCTGCACCGGGTTGGTACAGAGTGTTGCCCCTATGTATGTGTGGAGAAGTATCTTACCCAGCGACCGGCGGGACGCTGTTCGCTGCTGGTACATGCCGATGGGATGGCGTTATCCCGTTACCAATTTGAAAGGGTGCTAAAAGGTGCACTACAATGTCTTGTGTTAGAGCAGTCAGAGTTTGGGGCACACTCTTTCCGAATTGGGGCAGCTACTGAAGCAGCCAGGCTATGTTTGCCCGACCCCGCAGTAAAGCGTATCGGTAGATGGGAGTCAGAACGTTTTCGGTCCTACTTGCGGCCCAGGGCAGTAGTCTAATGGATGTTGCTTTCTGCTTTCAGGAGGTCAGAGGCAACTGTGGATCGTGGGCCATTCGTACGTGTACTGGGCCCACAGGTTAGCCGCAGTTACAGAAGGAAAGACACAACTGGGTTTCGCTGTTACGGACTTGCATGTGCGGTGGTGCGGGATTCGAGGCCTGCGGTGGGCGCAGGTGGATGGGCTACTGGACACGTACGCCCAGCGTTACGGTCAGCCTAGTGTAATATTGATACACGCCGGCGGTAATGACTTGGGAATGGTTCCCATGCGAAGGATGCTGAAAGTCATGAAGAGGGACGTGGAAAGCTGGATAAAGAAGTTCTCGGGGACGTTTCTGATATGGTCTGAGATGATAAAAAGACGCTCCTTAGCGGAATGCTTGGGACCCCTCAGCTCAGCTCAGCTTATCTGTTTCTTGGGCAGTATGAAATATTATTATAGACTCATTTAATACATCTGCATCTACTGAATGAAATCACTATGCTCTCTCTGTTCATATGTGGCTTTATTTTTAATACGTGCTTGTGTAGAGATTGTTCCTCTTCTAGATCTCTAGCTTGTCATAGCAAATGTTCAGACAAATCGCAGTCCACTGGAGAAGGAATTGGCAAACCACTACAGTATATTTGCCAAGAACATCTTATGGATAAGAACTGAGATCAAAGATATGCCCGGCATGCTGCAGTCCATAGGGTCACTGAGATGCAGATACAACTGAACGACTAAACAACAACAGGTATTGTTATGATGTGAACATTTTAGTCCCATTTTTATCTTTTCTCCTTGAACTGATCGACAATATATGATTTATATCTGGAGCTCCTCCTCAGGTGCCACTCTGCCTCCTTTGTCACCATATGTACATGTAGTTTACATTTTCTTTTTTCATTTTTAATCATTAATCTTTATTTTTCACAGTCATATGTCCTAACATTTTTCATACTTGTAAATTTAAACATACATGTCATAAACAGCATTAAAGAAAATCTGAAAGTATTTGTATAAAACAATGTTTTTGTTGTAGCTCTTTTGTTTAACTGTGACCTTCCTCCAATGTTTTTTTTTCTTTTCTCTGTTTGACTGTAGCTGTAGATTCAGTAAAACATATTAACTAAATTAATCTAAAACATATCAAGTTAAACTGAACTAACCCTAACATTCAGGTGAGGGGGGGGGGGGGGGGACACTTGAGTGAGTCATAGTTGATTTTCTTTCTTTCTTTTATCCCTAATGGGTTTGATCTCCAGATTACAATTTTGTCAATAAAGTTGTCATTGAATCCGTACCTGTTCAGCTTTCGCTTTCCATTCCAATTCAGCCAGTTTAATATCATTTTTAGTGTTTGTTTTGTGATATTTGTATTTTTTATATGATTGTGATTGAGTATGAGGAGTTGATCCATACATCCCATATTTCTGTAAATATTGGATATGTATAGGATATTACATAAATATTTTTTTCAAGTAATCATTATGAAATTTAGTTTATGTATTATTTCTTAGAGGTGAAGTGGTGGCGTCTTCCATTTTTTTGCAATGTGGCTTTTCATGGCCATAAGCAGGAATTGTAGCCATTTATTATGTCACTTTTTTAGTAGAGGAGGATAGTCTCCCAATAGGCAAATGTCTATCGAAGGGTGTATTGTTGTGTTCAAAATGGTAGATGCCAATTTCATGACTTTGGTCACCAAGTGTGGAGAAATGTACCTGTAGTTTGGCATAGTCTATAGTAACTTGAAGATGTTTGTGTGTTAATTTTATGTAATCTATCTGGTGTGAGATAAGCTCTGTGCAGCACCTTTATAGAAGTTTTAAGTAGACTGTAATTTTGTGAGTCTTTGCGTAGATTTGTGCAGAATTTTTCCAACTTATGTGGATCCCATTGAGTTCACATGTCTGATTCCCATTGTTTCATAAAGTTAGTTCTGAAATTTGTTGTTGGGGCATTTAGTATAGAATAAATAGATCCAAGGACACATCTGGTTAGGGGGGTTTGCTGCATATAAGGGATAACCAGTTGGTTTGCGGTTTACCCCATTTTTTTATGCGTATGAGTGTGGTCACTAAATGTTTTATTTTACAATAATTGTAATGCTCCTTGAGTGGGATGTTATAGTTAATCATCAACTGGTCAAAGGTAAGGAATTGTCCATTTGATAACCAATTACCTAATTTGTCAGGTTTAGCTGTTGTCCACCAATTTTTAGAATCCTCTCTCAAGCTGTCCCAAATAGGTTGAGATGTAGTGTAGGGGTTAGTTCTGTTAATCTGGCTGCTAATTGATTTTTTGAGTTAGCCTTTTCCAGTTAGTTATCAAAATGGTTTATCATAGGGGTGTTATGTTTCAGTATATGTGGAGGAATTGGTGGATTCCAGATTACGTATTCCCATGTTTGGGGTTTCATTTGGTAATTTTCCCGAAATACTCAGGCTGGTTGCTTTTCACTGGAGCGTGCTTGGGTATGAATGCGATCTGGTGCTCGTTATAATATAATTTTCGGTTAGGGCATGAAAGCCCTCCTGTTTTTGTATTTACAAATATGTGTGTATGGGTTATCTTAGCTCTTTTATTATTCCATATAAATCTAGTTATATATTTTTGAAAAGTATCTAACTTTTTGGGAATAATTGGTATAGGTAAGGATCTGAATAGATATAATATTCTGGGTAATATATTCAACTTAATGGCATTTATACGCCCTGTCCATGATAATGAATATTTGTTCCATTTGTTAATATCAGTTCTAAGGGACTTAAATAATGGGATATAGTTTGCATTTTACAGTCCAGACAGGATAGAAATATGTTCAATCCCAGGTATTTTATGTGGTGTTTAGGCCAAGAGAATGGATATTGTCTTTTAAGATGGTCTAGGTCTTGTTGGGGGAGCAATGATCCAATTGCTTCCTTTTTATCTACATTTACCCAGAGTCCTGAGATCGCTCCAAAGGAATCCAAGATGCCAATCAGGGCTGGTATGGAGTTTACCAGATCTACCAATGTGTACAAGATATCATCATGTGAGGAATTGACTCTGCTGGGATTCGAACCCTGGTTTGCATGTTGCTGGACCTCTTCCCTACCGGTACGCCAGCCTGCCTCTTGCAGATTTGCCTGAGATCTGATACCGTGACTCTAAAAGCAATGAAATCAGTGACAACTCTCTTTAGCTGTGTCTGGTCAGCTGTCTGGTTCTTGGCCTATATAAGGCACTTCCTGTCTCTGTATCCTTGCCAGATTATTGTTGGTTCCTGATCCCTTCAATAAAGCTTGTTCCTGTTTCACCTACAAGTTGCTGAACTGGATTATTGCTGACCTTGGCTACTGGTCTCCACAACCTTGTGATTCCTATATCATTACATATCAGCAAACATGCAGCACTTAAATTGTTGCAGTCCAACCATGACTCCCTTTACTCGTGGCATGGACCTAATAGCTTGGGCCAGGGGCTCAATCACTAAAGCGAATAAAAGTGGGGAGAGAGGGCACCCCTGTCTAGTTCCTCTTTGTATGGAGATATGGTTTTTATTTGAGCCTTGTAGTTTTATGTGCACTATTGGATTTCTATAATAAGTTTTAAGTAGAATTAAAATTATCCTCAATGCCCATCTTCCCCAAAACCTCGTGCAAATATGACCATTCCAGAGAATCAAAGGCCTTCTCCAAATCTAAGGATATTTTGCAAAAGGGGATATGCTTAGATTTGACTATGTGATATATATTGAGAATCCGCCTAACATTGTCCCCCCCACCGGTCTGAACGGCACAAATACTACCTGGTCCTTGTGAAACAGTTTAGGTAAGAACCTGGAGAATCTAGTTGCCATCAACTTTGCTAGTATTTTAATATCTCTATTAAGCAATGAGATTGGACTGAAGTTTTTGACTTCCAGTGGTTCTCGTCCAGGTTTAGGGAACAACGCCATGTCAGCGTGGTTGAATTTGGGTGGCATTTGTTCTCCTTATAGGATTTCATTATATAATCTATTTAGGTATGGAGCAAGTTTATTGGCATGAGTTTTATAATAAATGTTGGAGAAGCCATCTGGCCCAGAGCATTTGCCTAGTTTTAAAGATTTTATGGTTTCTAAAATTTCTTCTGCAGTTGTTTTAGCATTTAGATTTCCAGGTCTTGATTTCAGACGGATAAGATATCGTATTTATTTAAAAAATATTTTACTGTGAAGTTACTAGTTTTTGATTGGAATGAATATATTTTTTGATAATAATTAAGAAACATTTCTTTTATTTTTGTTTGGCTCAGGGCTATATGTCCTCCCGGGGTTCTGATCTGATAAATTTGATTTTGATTTTGCTTGGACCTCAGTTTCCTAGCTAGCATAGGGGATAATCTATTCGCATGTAGGAAAAATGTATGCTGTCTTTTTCTGATGGCTTTCTTTGTTTTTTCTGACATGATGTTATCCAGCTTTAGTCGGATTTTCTACATTTTTTGCTTAAGCAAGTTTGAGAAGCTATTTTGATTTTGTCTCTCTAGTATGTGTAATTCTTTTAAGAGTTTAGTCTCTTTGAGGCGATTATTTTTTTTATATGTAGATGCTATTCTCAGAAGAGTCCCTCTTGTGTACGCTTTGTGAGTCAGCCAGAGCCACCCTATTTTTGTTTCTGGTAGGTCATCACATGTGAAGTATAAATCTAACTCTGCTTCTATTTGCATATCAAATAACAAATCATTTAATCTCTAGCTATATTGATATTTGACGTTCAGACCTAGATCTATGTTTATGAGCACTGCTGCGTGATCAGACCACAGGCAGGGCAAAATTTGTGCATTACTTCTGTGGTCAAACAACCCTGAGTCAAGTAGTATTGCATCTATTATGGAGTATGAGTTGTGATTGGGTGAAAAATATGTATATTCCCTTTCTGTGAGGTAATGTCCTCTCCATGCCTGCACCAAATTATTTTTCTCCAGTAGGTTATTTATTTTTGGGAAATATCTGTTTCTTAAGGTGTCCCTGGATCTATCCAATCCATGGTCAAGAGCTAAGTTTAAGCCACCCCCCATTATTATTTTACCTGTATCTAAGGAATGTAGCATGTTAAGTAGTTTGATTAGGTATTTGTGCGGAGAGGTCATAGGGGAATATATGTTTACTAGAGATATATTTTTGTTCAGTATTGTTCCCGTTATGATTAGATAATTCCCTTCCTTGTCTATCTTCTTGCCCTCAAATTTGAATGGGAAGTCTTTGTGTACTAAAATAGCAGCCCACGCTTTTTTTGTTTACTATTAATGGTGTAGAATGTTGGGTAATCTCTGTGGAGATAAGACGGGACACTGTTTTTAGCAAAATGGATCTCCTGTAAGAATATTACTGAAGGTTCATATTTTTTGTAAAATGAAAAAGCTTTCCTTCTTTTAAACTGAGAGTTAAAACCCCGTGCATTATGAGTTACAAAATTATATGTTATATATGCCATTGTGGTCGTGTATCAGTGGGGCTTGAAGCAGATTAATATTTACCTGGGAGTAGATTGTGACAAATTGTTTGGCTTTGATTTTCCCTCTTTTTTGAAGTGGAATTCTCAAAAGCTGGATCCATGTTATCTTCTTGAGCAAATTCGCTCTGTAGGGCGTAGGGAAAGTAAAAAGACAACATTAACATTTTATTATCATCATTACATTCATTATTCTCTTAACACTAACATTAGTGGCCCTTTCTTTCGTGGTGTGGCATCTTCAATCCCCCAAATGAGAATATCAAGTAATTTATAATCTGTAGTTTACATCTAACGTTTGTGTTAGTCAGACCAAAAAGTGAGGTAGACTAACTATGAACATGCCCTGAAAGGGTATATTAATCATAATAGCATTTATATTAAATATTTATATTCTGACACACAGAATTCATAGAGTGCATAAATAAATATATCTATATATATATCACATATTATAATTGTCAAACTGCGATTCATCGTCACGCGTGCAACGACTCGCACTTTGAGCTGCACATGCGCATTGCGCAATGTCAGCCTGACATGCTCAATGCTTGGCACGAGCAACGCATACGCAGTGCGCGGCTGCGATGAGCATTGCGCATGCGCGGCGCGAGCAGCGCATAAGCAGAGGGAAGAGACACAGAGGGAGAGGGGGAAGAGACACAGAAGGAGAGGGGGGAAGAGACACAGAGGGAGAGAGGGAAGAGACACAGTTGGAGAGGTGGGGAAGACACACAAAAGGAGAGGTGGGGAATAGACACAAAAGGAGAGGTGGGGAAGAGACACAGAGGGGGTAAGAGACACTGAGGGAAAGGGGGGGAAGAGACACTGACGGGGAGGGGGGAGATACACAGAGAGAGAGGGGAGAAGAGACACAGAGGGAGGGAGGAGAGACACAGGGGGAGAGAGAAACAGAGAGAGATGGGGGAAGAGACACTGAGGGAGAGGGGGGGGAAGAGACACAGAGGGAGAGGGGGGAAGAGACACAGAGTGAGAGGTGGAGAAAGAGACACAGGGGAGGGGAAAGAGACACATGCGAGGGAGGGGGTTAAAGAGACAAGTTGAAGAGGTGGAAAGCGACATGGTGGGGAGAGGGGAGAAAGAGACCCGGGGGAAAGAGACACAGGGGGCTGAGGGGGGGGGGGAAGACACAGGGGAGAGGGGGGAAGACACAAAGGGGGAGGGGGGAAGAGACACAGGGGACGTGGTATGAGACACGGGAGGGGGAGGTGGGGTAGAGACACATGGGAGGTAGAGGAGGGGGTAAGAGACACAGGGGAGGGAGAGGAGGGGGGAAGAGACACAGGGGAGTGAGAGGAGGAGGAAGAGATACAGGGGAGGGACAGGAGGGGGAAAGAGACACAAAGGGGAAGAACAGACACTGGGGGAGGGTGGAAAGGGGGGAAAGAGACACAGGGCATGGGGGAACAGACACAGGGGAGGGAGAGAGGGGAAAGAGACACAGGGGAGGGGGAAAGAGATGCATGGGAGGGAGAGAGGGGAAAGAGACACAGGAGGGAGAGAGACACAGGGGATGGAGATGAGGGAGGAAATGAGACACAAGGGAAGAAGTTGACAGGGGGAGAAACTCGCAATAAGCTCCAAAGGCGCTCATTGCGAGGCTCGCGATGAGCTCCAAAGGCACTCATACCGAGGACAGTAGGGTAGATGGTAGGAGAGGTGGGGGAAGCTCGCAATGTTCCCTATTCTCTCAATTCTCTCTTTTCTCTCTCTTCTCTCTTCAGTTTCTCCCCCATAATTTTTTTCCTAATCTCTCTCTTCAACCCATTATCTCTATGTTGCCTTCTTTCTTTTCTTGCATCTCCCTTGCCATCTCTCCCTCCCTCATTTCTATCTCCCTTCCCCTTTCATCTCTCTCCATTACCCTTTCTCTATTTGCCTTCTCCCTCTTCCTCCTTTTTTCGTATCACTCATCTCTTCCTCACTCTCTTTTGTCTTTCTCCTCTCTAGTTCTTCTTGTTTCACCTATCTGTTTCTCTTTCTTCTGTTCTATTGCCATATAATTTATTATCCTGTGTAGCCATATATTTTCTGGGATTTCATCTTTTCTCTCTCCTATCTCTTTCCCTTGCTTTTTCCCTCTCTCCTTTTCTCTCTCTCCCTTTACCTAGACTTCTCTGTTCTTCTGTCTCCTCATTCTCCTCTTTTTTCTCTCTTTCCATTTTTTGTTCTGTCCTCTCCTCTCTTTTCTTCCCATCATTTCTTTTACCTCCTTCACTTCTCTCACTCTCTACCTTCCATTTAATTTCTCTACCTTTCTCTCTCAATTTCTCCATTTCCCCACACTCATTCACACATAATATTAATCCTAAAAGTGTAGGTAGATTGATCATTCAAAAATCTGAAAGTCAAAACGTGTAATTTAGAGAGACATAATCTGCAGCTGGGGGGGGGTCATCCATTTAAACCAGACACTATTAACTACTGAACATTACATTCCTACTTACTGCCTTGGAGGCATTTCAATTTTCAGTATGAACCATTATTATAAAAGCTTTTGCTTAATAGTAATATTACCTTTCACAATACACTGTGGGTAAAATAGGCTAGTTACCAAATGGGAATTTAGTACTGCACATCACACATTTAATTTAAGAAAAAGGGATGTAAACTATTGTTTAGAATAGCTCTATAGCAAAATACATTTTGAATAATATAGTCACGTGTCATAATGTATACTTACTACAGTTTAATGGAGTGTAGAGATGATTACAGCATAAGATCTTAATATAATGCAATGAACTTTCAGATGAATGATTAGCTTCACACAGTAAATTAAAATATTATCCCAAAATGTAAAAATGGCATGTTAGTACAGTTCCACTTGCTATCATGTTTGGCTTTTTTTCTAAAACAAATTTTTAGACAACACTGTGTGTTTAATAAATATATATTTTTTTTTTCACAGACTGAGCTGTTGATCTTATATAACTGTGCAGAAGGGGTGAACTTACTCTCTGGAGCTGTAGGCTCTGTCTCTCTTCTCACCTTTTTCGACTTTCAAAATTTTAATGATCAAATTACATAGTTTTTTTATTTAAAAGATTAACATTATGTGTGAAACTTCTTCTTTATAATACTTACTACAGTGCATCCCCCTTTTTATTTAGCAAAACAAAAAAATGACAGGCTCTTTAATGAGCTGTGTTGTGAGGGATGTAAATATAAACCAATATCCGGAATGAACATTATCTTAACCCCTAGCTCCTAGGAATCACAGCAGCATAAAAACTACAAGATACAAAGGAAAATACAGAATATTTTGAATCAATAAAACTAACATAAGCAGGCACAATACTATCACATCACATATTATAGTTGTCGTACTACGAGTTGTCGACGCGCAATATTAAAAGTTATAGGTTTAGGCTTAATTGGTGTTTTTAGGAGATCAAAAATCGGCTAAGCGAGAAAAAAAATGGCGGCCGAAAAAACATACATTTTCTCAAACAGGATCAAAATGAGGCCAAAGCCAGTAACACTTAGCCAAAGCCAGTAACACTTAGCCCAACCATGCGAACCACACACAACTCTAGCAGGGACACAGATGAGAAAGACACAGGGGAGGAAGAGGGGGGGGAGGCTGGAAAGAGACACAGGGCTGAGAGACGGAGGAAAATAGGCACGGGAGAGAAATAAGGTTAAAAAAAACACAGGGCTGGAGAGAGGGGGAAACATACACATGGAAGGGAGAGGAGGTAAACAGACAAAGGGGTCAGAGAGTGGGGAGAAATTCACAATGAGCGACAAAGGCACTCAGTGCGAGGCACAAAATTGGCGGGTTGCACAACTTCGTCCACAGGGAGGAGAGGCTTGCGATGAGCAGCGAAGGTGCTCATTGCCAAGCATGAATATGGCAGGTAGCAGAGGCCTGCAATGAGTGGCGAAGGCACTCATTGCGAGGCCTGTAAAGTTGTTGGGGGGAAAAGCTTGCGATGAGAGCCGAAGGTGCCCAGAGGGTGCAGAGCCTCACATTGTGTAGCAAACAGCATTGCCAGCCTTAACATTTTCTTGCCATCATTTTTGATGGGCATGTCGCTAGTATATATATATCTCACACATTTATTATCATATGTCCAAATGATTGACAGCATGCAGATGTGGTATTATAACTTCTGTCCAGGACTGTCCTGAAACAGCGATGTTTCACACTTTATCAAACTTTATGTACAAAACATATTGCACATTTCTCTTTACTATATTTGTGTTCAAATATACTTATGGAAAACTCAAAACAGAAGCCACCTAAAACAAACATGACAAAAATTACACATAACTTAAATAAACATATAACATATAGGGGGGGGGGGTGTATTTGATCTCCTGCTGATTTTGAATGTTTGTCCACTGACAAAGAAATGATCAGTCTATAATTTTAATGGTAGGTGTATTTTAACAGTGGGAGACAGAGTAACAAAACAAAAACCCAAGAAAGGTGCTTATCAAAAAAGTAAAAAAAATATTTGCTGGTCAATGAGGGAAATAAGTATTTGACCCCTTCAACTTAGTACTTGGTGGCAAAACCCTTGTTGGCAGAGGTCAGACGTTTCTTGTAGTTGGCCACCAGGTTTGCACACATCTCAGGAGGGATTTTGTCCCACTCCTCTTTGTAGATCCTTCAGGTACACTTATAGTGCTATTCAGGCATTATGATAGGAAGACTTGGCTGGTGAGAAAGCATGGGGAGAAAAAAATCTTGTCCCATGAGATAGCTGAGAGGAGCAGGTAATGATGAGGGGTGCAGGGAGTGGTTAACTGGAAGGCCTTATAGCTCTCAGTCAATGTTGTATGGAGCTGCAAATACTTTGTAGGCCCACCAGATGGCAGTGTGGTGTAGTTTCATTGTTGCAGGTCTGAATTTGCAGGCCTAAAATTTGCCCACTAGATGGAGCTGTGCAGACCAATTAAGTGAGCTATTTCTATCAAGTTGTTATGTTCAGACCTTTGTCCAAAACATGTTGGGGGGCGTGCCACCCTAGGTTGTGCTGTCCACCCCAGAGCAAGTCTTCCAGCCCTTGGAGTAATTCCCAGCCACTATGTTTGATAAAAGACAGTTCTGGCAAGAATGTACTGTAGAGATAACAAATCACAATGGATTTTCTTCTGGGCTTATAGTCCTGGAATACTGTAAATCACCAGATACAATAGATTAGGGATTTTCTTTAACCCCTGTGGGGGCTGGCTTGTTGTGTAACAGCTCTCTGTACTCTGCTTCTAGGCCTTTAACACTGTGCAGGCACTGGGTTTGAAAGT
This sequence comes from Discoglossus pictus, assembly GCA_027410445.1. Taxonomy (NCBI): domain Eukaryota; kingdom Metazoa; phylum Chordata; class Amphibia; order Anura; family Alytidae; genus Discoglossus; species Discoglossus pictus. The sequence goes on along the minus strand of CM050166.1, from coordinate 352,279,002 downwards.
GTTAGGTACTCCTTAGTGGTTTATCACTTTAGCTCTTAGCATCCCCAGATTAGAGGGTATCTGTGCAAGCATGTTACCTTTTGTTTCTTGCCTTTGTTATACTTTGTCAATATGAGTGTGGGCAGACTTTGACTCCAAGCCCTTTAGGCTTCACTCTAGAATTGGAGGTGTGGGAGATGTATGGGGCCCCTGGGTTGGAAGGTCTGGTCAGAGGGTGATAGTCTGGGACCTTATAAAGCAGAAATAGTCTGCATTAATTTTTCACAGTCTCCCACATAAAAGGCACAGGTTATGTCCGTATTATTATATGAGATATAAGCCGCTGGGTCTTTTTTATTTATTTACATAATTCACAATTATACAGTTTATTGTGAGTACCATCCAGATTTTATTCTATATCTACAAATCGTTACACAGAAAAGATCTCCAATAGTGTAAGGCATCTAGATTAGAACTGTATAGGTTTGATCCAGATAAGCAATTTTGGTGTTTACCAACCTTAAGTATGGATGGTGTTTATCAGAGTCTCTTTTGTTCTGGTTCAGCAGCAAATCTCAGAAGAAAAAGTTTCCAAACTTGATTTTTAAAACCAGCTGGGTCCGCCTGTGCATATATATCAATTTGGTGATAGATAAGTCACTTTATATATGATCTAATCTTATATGTTTTTTTCAGCAGAGCTCTAACCTTAGCTTTAATGTCACCATCTTAACTAGTAGATCACGGATCTGTGACTTCTTTAGAACACAAAAAATAATTCAGAGGTGCTCAATCTGAGAACAAATAATGCCTAAGTAGGTTTGTTCTCTAGGTCTGGTTACCTACTCATAAAGCAACCTCTTTTAACTCACTTGTGCCTTTCACAGGGAGAAATATCCTGTAGTATATTAGTCTGGTCTCACACAAAAGAGTGACCCAGCCCCAAAATACCAGGCAATTCTATCCTGAACAGGAGAAACAGCAAACTCCAGATGCGTTTTGGCCTCTGTGGGCCTCATCAGTGAGGGGCAGCTTTACTCCCTAAGGCACAGTGAGCAAGGAGTCCACATCTGGTTCCCCCCTAATCTGAGAATGATCAATACCTAAGTAGGTTTGTTCTCTAGGTCTGGCTACCTACTCAGACAGCAACCTCTTTTAGCTCACTTGTGCCCTTCACAGGGAGAAATATCCTATAGTATATCAGTCTGGTTTCACTCAAAAGAGTGACCCAGTCTCAAAATACCAGTCAATTCTACCCTGAACAGTAGAAATGGCTAACCCCAGATGCATTTTGGCCTTTGGGAGCTTAACTTCTTTAGAACAGCCAGATTACAGCTTTGTTATTTCCACCCTCCAGGCAATCAGAACCTCCTGATATAGCTTTGTGTGTTTGCGGTGCTCTGTCATGTTCGATACTCTGTGAACTAATGGACCGCAACACACCATGCTGATCCACTCAGTATTCATGGCATAGATACTGGAATGGGCTGCTAGTTCCTTTTCCAGTGGGCCACAACATACAGCTCCTGGTATTCCTAGGTGGTCTCCAGTCCAAGTACTTACCAGGCCCAACCCTGCATGGCTTATGGGTGCTGTGACCTCTTGGTTCCTTGACTGAAATCAAACACAAGTCGCAGTGGCGAAAGCACCGGATGCTAACGACTGGATCACCAGGGAACCCATGTGTAATCTATGGAGTCTTCCAATGAACACATTTTTAGTGCTGAAATATGACACTCCCTGGGCATCTGCCTTATCTGCCTAATAGTAAATCTAGCCATGAACACATCGTTAGCATGTTACAATACAAAGGAAAATACTCAGACCAATAAAGCAGCTAAATCAAGTCAATGTCTGCTCACTCTATAGAATCATTTTAGTTACTACACGAAAGAAGGAGAAGAAAAAAATAAGAAAAAGCGCATACTGTAAATGCGGAAATTCCATGTTGCCTTTAAGACTTTACATTTTTTTCATCACTCTGTTTTACAAGTGACCTTGTTCAATGAAGATATACCTTTATTACCTACCTTTTTATTTTTAATGCTATGTAAGTGCTTGTTTATTATGTATCTCTACTGGTTTGTTTACCTGTAAATTTAATTTATACATCTGTGTTTATAATGGAAAAGTTTTGACCTTGAACATTACAACCTTGTTATCAGCAAATGTGAACCAAAGTGGGAGCATTTTCATGCTTAATTGTGTCCTTTACAAAACACGTCATCAGCTGAAAGGAAATACAGTGTATATTAGAGATATATTAGGAAATAAGTGAAGAGCATTTAACTATACGTGACGATACAATATTATAAGACCATATAAAATATATTTCTTTTATTAGTTTGACTGAGGTATATGTAGTACACAATAAGTATTTGTTTGTTGTAGAGAGGGCAAATTGCATATGTTCTTTTTTTGAATGTGCACTTGAGCTAAAAACGAATGAAAAATTTAAAACTAAGTACTGAAAAAGTCAGACAGGCCTCTAGGCTAAAAATGTCACTCTACAAAGGGTATCATGTTCAGGTCTGGGTATATTCACTGAGGTTGAGGGGGGTTGAGGTTGAGGAGGTGGGTTGGGGTTGAGGGGGTTGAGGTTGAGTAGGGGGGTTGAGGGGGGTTGAGGTTGAGGAGGAAGGTTGAGGATGGGGGGTTGAGGATGAGGATGGGGGGTTGAGGAGGGGGTTGAGGATGGGGGGTTGAGGAGGAAGGTTGAGGAGGGTGTTGAGGATGGGGAGGTTGAGGAGGGGGTTGAGGAGCGGGGTTGAGGAGGGAGGTTGAGGATGAGGAGGGAGGATGAGGAGGGAGGTTAAGGATGAGGAGGGGGGTTGAGGATGGGGGGTTGAGGAGAGAGGATGAGGATGAGGGGGTTGAGGAGGGGGGTTGAGGTTGAGGAGGGTTGAGATTGAGGAGGGTTGAGGTTGAGGAGGGGGTTGAGGATGAGGATGGGTGGGTTGAGGAGGGAGGATGAGGATGGGGGGCTTGAGGAGGGGGTTGAGGATGGGGGGTTGAGGAGGGAGTTGAGGATGGGGGGTTAAGGAGGGAGGTTGAAGATGAGGAGGGAGGTTGAGGATGAGGAGGGAAGTTGAGGATGAGGAGGGAGGTTGAGGTTGAGGGGGTTGAGGTTGAGGAGGGTTGAGATTGAGGAGGGTTGAGATTGAGGAGGGGGTTGAGGATGAGGATGGGGGGGGTGAGGAGGGGTTGAGGATAAGGGGGTTGAGGAGGGAGGTTGAGGATGAGGAGGGGGGTTGAGGTTGAGGAGGGGGGTTGAGGATGGGGGGATTGAGGATGGGGGGTTGAGGAGGGAGGATGAGGAGGGAGGTTGAGGAGGGGGTTGAGGATGAGGAGGGAGGTTGAGGTTGAGGAGGGAGGTTGAGGAGGGAGGTTGAGGATGAGAAGGGAGGTTGAGGATGAGGAGGGAGGTGGAGGATGAGGAGGGAGGTTGAGGAGTGGGGTTGAGGAGGGTGAAAAGGGGGGGGGGAGAGACACAGGGAAGGGAGAGGGGAGAAGAGACACGGAGAGAGAGGGGGACACAGAGGGCACAAGAGGGACACAGGGGACAGCACATTTCCCACCCTTGGCTTATACTCGAGTCACTCATTTTACCCAGTATTTTGTGGTAAAATGGGTGCCTCTGCTTATACTCGGGTCGGCTTATACTCGACTATATAAGGTAATTATATTCAAGTTAAACATGCCTGATATTAGTATATATTGTTTTATAAATAGTTTTGTGATAATTCAAGCAGCCATATTAAATTAGAAGCCCGTAGCAGCATTAGCACACAAGCAAGGACTGCAGGCTTAAAATTTGGCTGCATTACATAGCTATTAAATTAGGACATGCCGCAAGTTACGGCCTTGAGACGCAAACTCTTAAACCATTTGTCAAACATTGGATGATCAATTATTCAAACCCGTAATTAGGGGTTTAGACAGAGCCAATGGCAACAGAGATCGTCATAATTACGTCAATGAAATATGGAGGTTGGCTTTCAAAGTCTTACGGGCTTCAATTACTAGTTGTGATCGGACCTACATTCCAGAGATAATGCAATATTGATAAAACCCTAAAAATGATATTCTAATCCATGCGAGTTCCATTATATGTATTAACACATTGATTGCCGAGATCAATATAACACGGAACTTAAACATGAAAATAATTATTTTTCATTGCTGATTTGCAAGCTTCAAAATGTCGTGTTATTTATTTTAATACCTAACATCACTTTCCCTTTACATATAAGTACAGTAGTGTGTGTATATTTGCATTTACAGTGCTACGGATTTGACTTTATCCTTCTAGTGGGTCCTCTCTCTAGTACCCATTGTCTTCTTGACTCCATCTGCGGGTTATGGGCATGAACGCCAGTGAATTTGTTGCAATTTAATAGCATGATTGAAAAGGTAACAGTTATGGGCTTGACAGATCAAAGGATTTGCAGACGCGCAGTTCAAATTTCCGCATCCCGTAGCCTTTTCTCGCCCTTATTCCACAAGATGTCGGTGGGTTGCTTAACAGGGCCAATTTAATAGCTGTAAGTCTTGTGGGCTACGTTACGGGCTACGGTTTTACACGTTGAGCTAATTTAATAGGACTACTGGTCAAAGGCAGATCTTAGAGGTCCTCTGGGAACAATTTATCATTGAAGGCCTCATGTGGATAGATGTAAACAACCATCTTACTAACCAGACATATACAGCCTTATTAAATTGTGATTCTGCCAATTGAATAGGGCTCTATATAAGCACAGAGCATATTTTTTTACAGAAGTTTTTAGTTAGTGAAGACCTTGATTTTGGATAGAAGTTCACTAACTAAAAACTTCTGTAAAAAAAAAATGCTCTGTGCTTATATAGAGCCCTTTTCAATTGTCCGAATCACAATTTAATAAGGCTGATAGTATGCAACATTGGTAACTTGGTTAACTTGGCTTTCTGATGAAGTGTTCTTAATTACGTTACCAAGTAATTGTTTTTAATGGCACCATTGTATTTTTCCTATAAATATGCTGTGTCCGGGTCAATAAAGGAATCTCTGCTTAAGAGCTCAGTGGTATAATTATGTTCTTTATCTGGATGCTGGGATTTCCATGCTCTTTTTGTGACTATCTGACCTGAGAAAAAGCCTTCCAAAATTCTGCTGTCTGCTCCAGCTGGTGAGGTGTAAAATGGAACCCTTTGCATGGATGTAGAGTTGATCCAGTATCGTGACATGCATGTACAAAGTTCAAGGCAATTGCACTGAAGACAATGGACCCAATTCCACAGAGGCTTATCAGTAATTAATTAAATTGATCTCTCCTTAACAATATATATGTGGGTGAATAAGAAAGCCCCTTCTGGGTCGCTACCTTGTCGAGGTGAAGGGGCTTGTGTACTTCAATGAAGCTGTGAGCTATACAATGTAGGGTCACCCAAGATGGGCAGGTCATGGCAGAGAGGTCAGGCAAATCGTGGTCCAATGGAAAGGGAAACTGCAACCCACTCCAGTAATGTTGCTAAGATAATTTCATGGACATGCACAGCCAGAGAATAAGAAAGGCTGACTGACAACTCAGAATATCACATTTCAATATTAGTTTACTGTAGGGAAATGTAATGTTTAATATTCAAATTCTAAACTTATTTATTTTCTACACTTTTCATCATTCAATATTTGGAACCTCCTCTGTGTCACAACCCCTTTTGGATTGCTACCTTGTTGTGGTGAAGGGACTTCAGTACTTCAATGAAGCTGTAAGCAATACCATGTCAGGTCACCCAAGATGGGCAGAGAGGTTATGCATAAGGCCAAGCTGAATGAATCCAAAGCCAGAATCAGTATTGCTAGAAAAACTATTAACAAGATCATTGCACACTGCAATCTCAGTTCCTGGCAAATAGAAGTGGAGGCAGTGACATATTGTATTTTCCTGGGATCCAAGATCACTTCAGATGGTGACTGCAGCCATGAAATTAAAAGGTGTTTGCTTCTGGGGAGCAAAGCTATGGCAAGTTTGGATAAGCTATTAAAAAGTAAAGATATATCCCTACCAACAAAGATCTGCATAGTTAGAGCTATGGTATTCTCAGTAGTAACACACAGATGGATGTGAGAGCTGGACCGTAAAGCAGGCTGAGCACCATAGAATTGGTGCCTTTGAATTGTGGTGTTGGAGTTCATTGGACTGCAAGAAAATCTAATAAATCAATACTGCAAGAAATCAAGCCAAACAGTTCACTGGAAGGTTTTATCATGAAGCTAAAGCTCAAATATTTTAGACATATCATGAGATGACAGGATTCCCTAGAAAAGACTCTGATGTTGAAAAAGATGGAAGACACAAAAAGAAGGGGGCAGAGATGGATAGATGATGTAATTGAAGCAATTAATATGAGCTTGACAGGTGTGCCTGACGTGCTGCAGTACATAGGGTCACTGAGAATCAGACACTAATGAACAACTAAACAACAACAAATACATAATGTGGAGATTTGCTCCTTCTTCTGGCTTGATAAGGCTATTGTGGCCACACCTACGCAGCAGAGCTTCCAGATTCTTGTTATTCCTTCACCAAGACAGCTGATGTCTCTTAAATTAGATGTTGTATTTAAGAATATGAACGCAGGCTCAGCATTATAAAAACTTCAGGAATTGCTTTAATTGTTGTTGTAATCCATATCAGGTACAATAGATGGACATTCAAACATGAGCTGACAACACTCTGCAACAGTCTGTGTATCTTCTGGACCATATTACCTCCCTTTTCTGTAGGAGTATATGTCCTTTAAGATGTCACTTTCTTTTACTGTTGATGTCTTACAGATATGTCACCTTCCCTTTCTTTTAGGAACATATATCTTATCTAAGACATCCACCACAGCAGTGACATCATTACATCTCTTTCCATGTAACTGAAATTATAAAATACAGCCTGACAACACAACATTCTAAATTATTTAACACTTAATGAACCAAACATGCAGCACACAGAATCAGATGTCACAAGTCAATCACACATAACATACGGTAATAAACGTAATGTGACATTAAATAACTATAAACAGACTACACCACCGGATCACATGAGTCCCAAACAAACTGTTGGTCAGGAGGATCATGACACATAATATGCGTAATATTGAAGTAGCACACAAAGAAGTTAAACATACACAGATGGCAATACCACACATAGGCAGTCTCACACACAGTGACAGTGGCACACATACACATGCACAGTAAGCCACAAACACACACAGGCTTTCACACATGTGCACGGGTAGTCAAACTCACACACACAGGTAATGACATACACACACTCACTGGTGGTAACACACACATAGGCAGTAACATACAGGCAGTGATCAACATACACACATAAAATCAATCACAAACACATTCATAGGTAGTCACAAACACTCACAGGTAACCAAACATAAACACAGGCAATCACATATACACATAAACACACAGGCAGTCACACATACACACACTCAAAGGAAGTCTCACATAGGCAGTCACACACATACACATGCACAGGAAGCCACATACACACACAGGTTGTCACACAAGTGCACAGGCAGTCACACACATATGTAGTCATACACTCATAGGCAGTTACACACACACATGCACAGGCAAAGACACAGGCAGCCACATACACACAGGCAGTAACACACATATAGTCACAGGCATTCACACACTTGCAGTCACACATACGTATACATACACAGGCAGTCACCCCCACATAGACAGGAAGTCACACACACACACACAGGCAGTGACACTCACATGCAGTCGCAAACACTGTCAGTAACATACATACATAGGCAATGACACACAGGCAGTCTCACATGCACATGTACAGACAATGACAAACACGCACTCACAAGAGGTCACACACAAACACACACAGGCAATGCCATACACACTTATAGGCAGTCACACACACATACAAAGGCAGTCACATACTAACAGACAATCACCCATAGATATGCATAAACAGCCAGTCAGACATGGACAGGCAGTCAAACATAGATATAGGCAATCACATATACACAAACTCACTCAGGCATTGACACACAGGATGTCACATACACACAGGCAGTGTCACATACACAGGTAGACAATGGCCCACAAACAGGCAGGGAGACACTGACAGGCACATACACACAAGAAGTAGTAACACACACAGGCAGTAACATACTCAAATACACACACAGGCATTCACATACACAGGCAGTGAAACTCTCAACTAGTGATACACACAAAGGCAGTAACACACAAAGGCAGTAACACACACTGGCAATCACACATGTGTAGGCAATCACACAAACAGTCAATCTTACACACACTCAGAGGCAGTCACACAGACAGTCATACACATATGCAGTTACACACACAAACACACACACACACACACATACTTGCACATTCAGTCAAACACTTAAAGGCAGGGGCACTCTCCGACATTTACAGATAGACAAAGACACTTATATAAACACATATACTACACACAGTGAATCACAGATACAGTCAGTAACACACCTGCACAAGCAATCACACATACACTAAGGCAGTCACAAACACACATGCAGTCACACACATACTCATTTGCAGCCCAAAAAAACAAATACACAGGAGTTCACACATATATGCACATGCATTCACACTAATAGGCATTCACATTTATACAGGCAGTCATTGGCACACATACTCACAAGCAGGCACACACACATGCAGGCAATGACACACACACACACTCACAGGAGGTGAAACACACATATAGGCCATTTCATCCAAGCAGTGACACACATAAACAGACACGGAGTCACAGGCTGTCACACAGAGAGGCAGACACACATATACATACACACATGCAGTCACACACACACACTCAGGCAATACCCATATACCCATACACCAAGACAGCGACACTCACAGGCACTCACACTGTGTGAGGACATACATATATCTATAGCAGTCATATAAACACAGGCAATCAAACACACACATAGGCAATTCCGAGCATGCAGTGACAAACACACACAGGCAGTCACACACAGTGAAGAAATGAATGTATAATTTCTACAGACATGAATAAACATTGGTTGACAAATACAACACACAAATAAGAGTTATGAGTTAATATATATATATATATATATATATATATATATATATATATATATATATTTGTGCACAAAACAAAATAATTATGTGTGAGCAAAATCAAATAAAAAATATACAAAGTTTATAAATGTCAAAAATAATCACAAATGAAAAAAGGTATATGAAAATAGAGGTATGGAAAGGAAAAAATAAGGTTAAACTTTGCATTGGATATATATATATATATATATATATATATATATATATATATATATATATATATATATATAATGGGCACAAATAGCTGATATTAATGGCTGGCTCCTACAACATATCAAGGAAAGAAAGCACCTAAATTAGTATCACTTTAGGAGAATGGGAATATATATCACAACAAGCAACAAAAATATTCAGAGTATACAGGGTGAGAAACATGAATTATTACCTTTGCACCAATATATCACCAGTATACAGCGAGAGAGAAACATTTATCTATTATCCCTATACAAAGATATTAACAATATCCAGAGAAACACAAGTATTTCAACAGTATACAGAGGGAGAGGAAAATAATTAGTTACTCAAATAATCAACCAGAAATGCAATATAATTACATTGAGCCTCATTCAATTGGGCCCAAGTGGTAACAAGTAGCTCATAACTCCGATTTTATGTGTTACAGGTATTAAATTACACCTGTAACATTGCTCTCAGCGCCCTTTGCGTGTTAACACGCAGGACGGCCGAGTATAGGCTAAGTGGTGAGCAATGTTGAAATTCGCGCACGTAAATCCTTTGATCCAACGAGCCCGTAACGCTACTTGTTCAATTCAGCTAATAAATTGCAACGTGGTCACTCGTGAGCAAGCATGTAACGCGCAAATGGAGCCCAAAGGCCCACTTGTGCTCGAGAGCCCCCGTAAGGTTGGTAAAGTACAATACGTAGCACTTATAATGCAAAAAACATCACTCTGCTGTACATTTATTATAAGGGAAAGTGATGTAAGGTCTTAGAATTAATGGCGCAACATTCTCAAACCCGCCAAATGGCCCGAAAAAATACTTTATTTAATTATTATATTTTGTGTTATATTGATCCCTGCAATCAATGTTTCAAGACATAACATATACTGTAACACGCATCTAATAGAATAATATATTTACTGGTTTAATAATATTGCATTACATCTGGACTGTGGGTCAGATCACAAACTGTAATTGAAGCATGTAGGAATTCAAAATCTACCCTCCCCTTTCTCAGTGACGTAACGCTTACAATCTCTTTTTCCATTGGCGCCATCTAAACCCGTAACTATGTGATTGCTTAATTGTTTGCGTTCGAGCACGCAACCCTGAGAACTGGCTGATGAAAAAGCCTCTCTCGCTCGTAGCTCGCAGCCCATTCTAGTTTAATTGCCACGTAAAACAACCACATTTGAAGCACACAGCCCTTATGTGCTACACGTTGGACTAACAATTGGACTGGAATTTAATATGGCTGTCAATTGACCAAATCGCAATTACTTGAACCCGAAATGTAGCCCAGAGATGTTGCTGATATTTAATTGGATACTGATATAATTGCATTCCAATTGCGGGTTATAAGCACTGCTGAAAGCACTGCAGTTGTCAAAAATGTAACTCCGTCCTATCTCCTCCATTGATTTTTCAAGCCCGTAAATGTTAACAGTGCTAATGATGCAAAATCAATATTCAATTACAAAATTTCAGCAAGCCTGCAATTGCCTTCAGACCCATAAATGGCAAATGTATCAAAAAATTATACAAGTAGTAGATAGGACTCGCAAGAGGGTAAAACACCTGTTGGTATAACTGCAGTAGCAAATAAATATACACTACTGTACTTAAAATACTGGGAAAGGAACAAAAGGCATTATAATTAATTGCACAACAGTCTCAAGCTCACAAATCTGCAATAAAAAAAATATTATTTTTAGTTTTTATTTCTATGTTATATCGATTTCAGAAATCAAGGGGTTATAAGCAATTCTAAAATCCTGGCAAATAGATTAAGTTCCATTATTCCAGATTTAATACGTTTGGATCAAGTGGGTTTTGTTGCCAATAGACAGGCATCAGACAACATGAGTCGCCTTTTAAATATCATGTCTTATGATATCAGTAAAATAATTCCCATGCTGGCTCTGTCTCTAGATGCTGAAAAAGCATTTGATAGGGTCAGCTGGGAAATCTTAAATGCAGTACTTTTTTGTTGTTGCAGAGTTTGGATCAAAGACAGTAGGAGCTCTATATGATAACCCTACAACATTGATTTCAGGTTAAGGCTTTGAGACTAATACGTTTTGGGTAACTAATGGTACACGCCAAGGCTGCCCTTTGTCCCCACTTTATTTGTGTTATTTATAGAGCTTTTAGCACAATTAATTAGAGCTTATTTAAAGATAAAAGGAATTCAAATTAGCAATTGTGAATATAAGATTCAACTGTTTGCAGACAATATAATTCTGATGTTGACAGATGCAGAAATTTCTTTGATTCATGTTCAAAAAATTCTGGAAGAATTTGGAAACCTGTCATACTTTAAAATAAATATCATGAAAATGGACATCATTGAAAGTGGTATTAGTTTAGATCAATTCATAAAACTGATATCTCATTTTGATTATAACTGGAGTACTAGATTTATTACTCACTTGGGTATAAGAATTTCTTTTCAGTTAGATTATTTACTATTTGAGAACATTGTTATTATCATTAAACAAATAAGGACTACTCTTTTAGATTGGAAAAAAATAATTTAACATAGATGGCCAGAATAGCGGCGGTGAAGATGTTGAGTATTCCTAAAATAACCTATATTTTTAGATGTATCCCAGAAGTAGCAACTAAGAACATAATGAATATTTTACAGAAATTGATCAATAATTACATTTATCAGGGTAAAAAAAACAGGATACGACAAGATCTTATGATAGACCCTTTTTGTCAAAGGAGGATAAGCTTCACCATCGATTAAAGATATTCATGATGACATTATGCTAGCACATCGAATGAGATGTAGGAGTGTAAAGAAGGCAAGTTGGATAAAAATGTCACAAGATCTGTTAGCACCAATCCCTATTCATCTAATGTTTTGGCTTCCACAGCTAAAATTATCAAGCTTAAAAATCTTTCGAAAGGAATTAGATCCTAAATTTGATTTTGGTCAAAAAATAAAGATTTAAATAAACTTTCCTTGTTTCCCACTTTGTGTGCTCCAATCGAGGTATTAAATTATATGAAGGTTTTGATACACTTTGTTGGACAAGAGGAGGTATAAGCACAGTGGAAGATTTCTATGAGAGTATGAGAATGTCTCTATTTGTACACTAGAGAAATTATATCAAATTTGATTAGATCTCTGAAAGATCTGGATACATCTTTTAGGATCAGGATTTCGGAAAGAGAGTTGAATAAGATATGGTCAACTGAAATGTGTTGCAGTGCCTTTTGTTTGGTAAACAAATCAACCGTAAATTCTTGTTATATTGAACTATTTTTTAAAAGTATATAAAGATGGTATTTGGTCTCCGCAGACATTAACCGGTTTGACCCCTCTACACAGCATATGTGTTGGAGGGGATGAGGAAAACCAGGTACCCTTCTCCACATGTGGTGGTGGTGGTGTGAACGAGTCCAGCCTTTCTGGTCCCAGTGTGGGAACCAGAAGCCTTATTAAATTGCAATTCAGTACATTTCAAAGGGCTCTATTTAGGCACATAGCATATTTTTTTAACAGAAGTTTTTAGTTAGTGAACTTCTATCCAAAAGCAAGGTCTTCACAACCTAAAAACTTCTGTAAAAAAATGCTATGTGCTTAAATAGAGCCCTTTTAAATTTACTGAATAACAATTTAATAAAGCTGATGATATCCAAATGATCTGGTAAGGTTTTTACGATCAATTTGGAGTCTGCTATACTCCATTTGGAGTTGGATGTTTTGTTCCCACACTGTAAATATTTGATATGCTAACTTTTATTGGTGATAAAATGGATTTTAGTGAAATCTTGGAAAAGTATCCATGTCCCTTGCTGGCGGGAAGTAGTTAATATTATTTCAAGAAACCTCAAATTGGAAAAGAACTGGTTATAGAAAAAGATCTAAGATTAATTGGTCATTATGGGACAATTATATGAAGGATTATGTTTAAGTAATCTCCTCTATTATTTTGGTCTCAAAAGAGAATATGTGAGAAATACTTTGAATTATCTTTTTTTGTCTGTGAACAAAATGAATGTATTTTTTTGATTATTGTGACAATCAGCTGTAAACAAATCATGGTATGGACGTTTTTTATAATACATTGCTATAATGCTAAGATATTACTTGCCTTTGCAGCTGCTGCTTTGCATTGAGCACTGTTACCTATGTGGTTGTCCACAAGGACTCCCAAAACTCCATTTTAATATTGGATACCCCTAGATTTGCTCCATAAAAATTATAAATCGCATTGCTATTTTTCCTTCCCAGATGCATAACTTTACATTTATTTGTATTAAAACTCATCTACCATTTAGTTGCCTATTATTCTAATTTTATGTAAATCTCTTTGGAGGGAACATACATAATTTTCTCATTTAAATACCTTGCACAACTTAGTGTAGTCAGCAAAAATTGAGATAACACTTTCCAGTCCTACTTCTGAGTCTTTAATAAACATGTTAAAAAGGAGAGGACCTAATACTGAACCCTGAGGATCCCCACTTACCACATTAGTCCAATCCGAGTATGTTCCATTTGCAAAAAGCCTTTGCTTCCTGTCTTTAAGCCAGCTCTCAATCTATGAGCAGATATTTACTGCACAATAGTCGTCCATGTGGCACTGTATCAAGAGTCTTTGCAAAATCCAAAATGACTACATCCACTGAGTTGCCTTGATCCAAGTTCCTACTAACCTCCTCACATGGCTTTAAGCATAGCCCAGGATGCATTATGCACAAACCAGGAAACCGACCCACAGATAGCCGTTTCAAGGTTCCTGCCTCTCATCAGTGTCTATATATACACACACTGTCATGATCTACTGCTTCATTGGGCTTGGAAAGATTCTAAATCAATCCTTCCCAGTAGAATCGTGAGATCTGTTATATCCCTTCTAGCAGGATATGGACAAGTATCAGGACAATAATCACCAGGGAGAACCAACACTACCACAAGAAAGCAGTAGATAATGCACAGAAACAAGCTTATCCATGCCTTGTTATTCAGAGACCTCACATGACAGTTACAGTTTACAACTCTCAATTATAAATGTCAGTTTAACCCCTCAGTTTAACCATATACAGGTTATATACAAGGCTGGAATGGGCTACAAGACCATCGCCAAGCAGCTTGGTGAGAAGGTGATATCAGTTGGTGCGATTATTCACAAATGTTAGAAACACAAAATAAATGCCAGTCTCCCCTGGGCTGATGCTCCATGCAAGATTACACCTTGTGGAGATTCAATGATCATGAGAATGGTGGGGAATCAGCCCAGAACTACACGGGAGTGTAATGATCTCAAAGGCAGCTGGGACCATCGTCACCAAGAAAACAATTGGTAACAAACTACGTAGTGAAGGACTAAAATCCTGCAGCGCCCGCAGGGTCCCTCTGTTCAAGAAAGCACATGTCCAGGCCTATTTGAAGTTTGCCAATGAACATCTGAATGATTCAGAGAAGAACTGGGTGAAAGTGTTGTGGTCAAATGAGACCAAAATCAAGCTCTTTGGCATCAACTCAACTCGCCGTGTTTGGAGGAGGAGGATTGCGGCCTATAACCCCGAGAACACCATCCTCACCGTCAAACATGGAGGTGGAAACATTATGCTTTTGGGGTGTTTTTCTGGTAAGGGGACAGGACAACTGCACCACATCAAAGGGACAATGGATGAGGCCATGTACCGTCAAATCTTGGGTGAGAACCTCCTTCCCTCAGCCAGGGCATTGAAAACTGGTCGTGCATGGGTATTCCAGCATGACAATGACCTAAAACACACAGTCAAGGTACCAAAGGAGTGGCTCAAGAAGAAACATATTAAGGTCCTGGAGTGGCCTAGCCAGTCTCCAGACCTTAATCCCATAGAAAATCTGTGGAGGGAGCTGAAGGTTTGAGTTGCCAAACATCAGCCTCAAAACCTTAATGACTTGGAGAGGACCCACAAAGAGGAGTGGGACAACATGCCTCCTGAGATGTGTGCAAACCTGGTGGCCAACTACAAGAAATGTCTGACCTCTGTGATTGCCAACAGGGGTTTTGCCACCAAGTACTACGTCAAAGGGGTCAAATACATATTTACCTCATTGACCTGCAAATCAATTTATAACTTTTTTGACATGCGTTTTTCTTGTTATTCTGTCTCTCACTGTTAAAATACACCTACCATAAAAATTATAGACTGATAATTTCTTTGTCAGTGAACAAACGTTCAAAATCAGCAGGGGATCAAATACATTTCCCTCACTGTACAGGGTTTAGGCATATTATTATGACCTACTTTTGACGTCAGCAGTGCGTAGCCAATGAAATACGGCACATGTCGTGAGCTGGCTTGGTTGATATATAAGGTGTCATGTAGGCATTCTTCAACCATCGATGTCATGGGTAAAATGTCCGATTTATCAGACTTTAAAAAGTGGATGATCATTCTCTTTCTAAAGTGTACTGTGACTGGACAAATGGCACCATTGCGAATAAACAGCATGGAGACTGCGGTTGATGTTAGAGGTGAACATCAGCTGTGGTGGTGTGTGAGGGCCAACCAGCATGCTACAGTTGAGAAATTCACCATCCACGAAATGTGTCTAAAGTTACAGTACAGTGAACCCTTTTGTGCATGGGGTTCTGAAGGAAACGGCTGGTCACTGCACCCATGCTGATGAGTGTTCATTGTCAGAAACGGCTTCAATTTGCATGACAGTACCGAAATTGGACCTCTTCTGATTGGAAGGGTTGCCTTTACTGATAAGTCCCGTGTTTTGCTCCAGCGACTGGAAGGATGTTGGCGTGTCGTGCGAGATACCTCAGAGAACAAACATTCTACATTAATTGTTGGAAGAACATAAGCTAGTGGCAGCAGCGTTATGGTCTAAGGAATGTTTTCTTAGCATTGTCTGGACCACTCATACCTCTGGGAGGCACTCTCAACTGATTGAGTTATCTATCCATCCTTGCTGATAAAGTACTGTCAACACATTTGTAATCATACATTAAATTATATATTTGTTTTAATAAAATCCCTTTTATTTTACATGTGATATATATATATATATATATATATGTGTGAGAATATATATATATGTGTGTATATATATATATATATATATATATATATATATGTGTGTGTGTGTGTATATATATGTATATACATTCTTAGAATTAGAGCAGTGTTTCATACTGTCTAATATTGTTTCAGTACATATCCTTGTGAAACTGTCCTGATTATCCAAGTGGGTAGATCAGAATGAACAATGGTTGGTCAACATATATGTATTGGCAATCTCAGTTTGGTTTGCATCAGTTCTTATTTGAAACAATGATGAGACAAGTATTTTATTTCTTTGTCCCCAAATATCAGATATTTATCTAAAAATACTTTTAGGTGTCTTAAGATTTTTCTGAATACAGCTGTGTCAACATAGTTGTTGTATTCCAAAATTTATAGTGAGGAGAAAAAAAATATTTGGCGGGTTTCCCAATGTAGCTAGTGATTTCAGTATGGAATTAGAAAAAAAACCTTAGATAAGAATGAACTATTTAAGACTGCCCTATTCAAGCTAGAGAAAGATCATAGGACAAAACACATTAGTAAGGGACAAATTTGGAAGGAGAGATGAACAGACAACATGAGGAGAAAGACAAAAGGAAAGAAAGAGATGGCAGGGAGATGTAAGAGAACACTCTCAATTGAGGAACACATTTGTATACTTATAAACACTCTCTTAAAACATACTATTGGGATACTCGGAAAACACATAAATGTATGCTCCAATATCTACAAAGAAACTTTCACAGCTTACTTTCAAAAGAATGTAAACTCCAAGAACAGGAAAAGAAAAAGTTCAAACTTCCTGGGGCCTAGTCATTAGGGGAACCATGGATAAGACATTGCATTTGGGTATTGTATCATATTTTTCTATATTTATTTTTATTACAATTATGGAAATATTTTGTTAATTTACTAAAAAATAGATTGCTATATCAATATTTAATCTGATATAATCTTTATCACCATAATCTCTTAAATTGTTGATGTATAATTTACAGATTCATTTCTTAAATCTCACAAATAGCAGCTGTTATAGCAATCCAATATATCTTGTTTTAGTACATAATTGTAATGAGAATAAAAAAACATTTTCTTTTGATATTAAATAATATTATAATTAGACTGCAGAATTTGTTTAGCTTTAAAATGGTATGGTATCTTAGTTAATAGATATTTGGGAACATACCAAAAATTACCAAATCAACTTTAATATTATAATTGCCATATCTTATGTATTACTCATATTGAGCATGTCTAAGATGTTGTGTAACAATGTGTTAATAAACAATTCTTTATCATTTAAATATAACTTGATATAATATCTGCCAAAATTATTATACCATATTAATTGTTATATTAAAAGATACTTTCTGTTATCATTTTATTCATTATAATAAATATATTTAATATATTATACAGTTCTGTTTATTTCATGAGGCTAACGCTTATATATATTGTGTAAGATTATGAATTATAATAATTTGAATTATATAAGAATTTAAATAGTCAAAATTGGCAAATATATAAAATATGAAAAGTTTAATTAATATTAATAAATGTTAATGATATTAATAATATCACTTAATTAATTGCCAGAAACCACAGCAGTACACCCATACATGTTGTCTTCCTTTGAGCAGATTTGATGTTCCAGCAGGACAATACAACTTGTCATACATCCAGAAGTATCTGGGAGTGGTTGGAAGAACACGATGAAGACTTCCAAGTATTTCCCCGGCCTCCAAATTCCCTGGGCTTGAACCCCATGGAGCACCTTTGGGACCACCTCGATCGCCATGTTCGGCTTATGGATCTTCCACTATGCACTCTTCAGCATCTGTCTGATGCACTGCATTCTGCATGGCTCCAGATACCCTTGCCAACATTCCAGCATCTTATTGACTCACTACCACACTGTCTAGCTGATGCACACAGCAGTTATTCAGGATATTAGCTGGTGGTCATAATAATGTGACTCGACCATGAATTTTATCAAAGTATTAACTCCCAAAAATCATTATCACAATTTTCTAAAGCTTACATGAACAACATTGCTAATAACATATGAAATAGTCCTTGAACACACTTTGGACATATTAATACATGCTTGTGTCACTGTAATGGGGTGGAATGTTCACATAACAATGTTTTTGAATGAAAAGAGGGATAAATATTTCATCTTGATATCACACTTCAAGCAGATTGTAGGTGTTGTATGCACCAATATGTGAATTGATGTTTAATAATGATGAAATTAACATCAGATATAACATGGAAAGTGTAAACACTGGCCCATAACATCAATCACTAATCAACAGAAGTTTAGTGACATGAAAACATATGATTACAGTTCTCAAATACATGAAGGGATGGGTATACCGAAAGATGATCAATACACAAATATATAATTAAGTAATTTTTATCTATGTTGATGTCCCAAATCAGTAATCATTACAAAAACATGGAAACATTTATAACGTTATAAGAATATCATATTTTTGTTAAATACACAGAGCTCAGTCACAAATGTATCAGACCGAGCATTAATAATATGGATGTGGTGTGCGCGAATCCAAAAGGACAAGAGAATTAGAAAACAGGGGAAACATAAATGGTGAAAGGTCATACTGAATAATAATAATGATGCTTAGCATCTACTCGAGTCACATGTGGTAATTACACCACAGTAATGACAATAAGATGAATAGAAATCTCATCATACATCACTTGCATTATGTCCACAGAAAAGAGGATCATGGATCATGTGATGGTGGGTAGCCACATGGTTACAAAACATCACATCACATAGGCCATGATCCTCTTCTCTGTGGCCACATATGGTTATGTTCAACATTTCACCAATTAATGGTCACTGAGGAAAACCATTGAGAACAGATGGTGCCGTCCCTATTTTTTATGTTTTATCCCTTACTGTTTAACCTTTGTTTTTTATAGTTTGATTGTAGGAAAATTTCAGCTCCATGGAGGCAAGCAGTGTTAACAAGCAGTGTAAGTGAAATATATACACAGTGACAATTAAATAGCCATCTATGACCCCTCCCCCCCCCTGCCGCCTGAATGATCTTAAGCTTCATAATTCATCCAGGCTTAGTCATGTTAACAGATTGACCAATAGATTGTAACTGAGGAGTGCTTTTGAGGTCAAATCCAAGATGCAGTCCCTATCTCCTTCTTCGCCTGGACACACTTTGCCACCACGCCTTCTCCCTAGATGAAGAGGGGGGGGGGGGGGGCAAGGGGAGGCATCCCCTCATGGGGCAGTAGCACTGATGTGAGGGGAATCGAGGAGGTAAGGAGGGGCCAGGCTGCAGAGGGACAGCAGAGGCTTCCGGGGTGGAGTTGAAAACATCTAAAACACAGTCAACAATGGGACAGGTGGATCACAAATTTATTATCTATCCCTGTGAATTAAGTTGTTGTTTGTCATTTTCTATTGGCTCCTATGGCTGTGTCGCAGCAAGAAATTCAGTAAATTGCAATGAATGGTGTAACTTTGCAAATTATTTTATTGCTAACAATATTAATAACAAGAACTGTGTTTATGTTTTGGTGAGATATGTAATGTTGCAAATTAACTGAATTAGATACAAATGTGACATTACTGAAAAAAGCTCCCACAGCCCCCAAAAAATGAACTTGCAATTTACTTATCTTAAATTGAATGAGGCTGATAATCAGCTATATTAAAAACAGTATAGCAAAATTTAAGACATCATTCCACCGCCGATAATTTTGCCACATCTTCCTCCCCTTAATATTCTTTGTAGTTTTCATGAAAATCACAGCTTTGGTAATATTTAAGTCATGCTATTCAAGCAAAAATACCGTATATACTTGAGTATAAGCCGAGTTTTTCGGCCCTTTTTTAAGGCTAAAATGGGCCCCCTCGGCTTATACTCGAGTCACTCCCCATAGTGTCTCTCTAACCCCTTCCCCGTGTCTCTCTACCCCCCTGTGTCTCTTTTCCTCCCCCTCCTCCTCATCAACCCCCCTCCTCCTCCTCATCAGCCCCCCTCCTCACTGTCTCCCCTCTAAATACCTCCCGCTCACTTACCTGCTTCTTCTCCTGCCTCTGCTCTGTCTTGACCCCGGTGCCGGCGCGCATGTGACGTCACATGCGCGCCGCCGCCAGGGGTCAAGACGGAGCAGAGGCGGGGGTCAAGATGGAGCAGAGGCAGGAGAAGAAGCAGGTAAGTGATGGGGGGTATTTAGAGGGGAGGGGGTTGAGGAGGGGGTTGATGAGGAGGTTGATGAGGAGGAGGGGGGTTGATGAGGAGGAGGGAGGTTGAGGAGGGGGGTTGAGGGGGGTTGAGGTTGAGCGGGGGTGAAGAGGGGGTTGAGTTTGAGGGGGGGGTGAGGAGGTTGATGAGGATGGGGGGTTGAGGATGAGGATGGGGGGTTGAGGATGAGGAGGGAGGTTGAGGATGAGGGGGGGTGAGGAGGGGGTTGAGGATGGGGGGGTTGAGGATGAGGATGGGGGTTGAGTGGGGAGGATGAGGATGGGGGTTGAGGAGGGAGGATGAGGATGGGGGGCTGAGGGGGGAGGATGAGGATGGGGAGGTTGAGGGGGGAGGATGACGATGGGGGGTTGAGGAGGGAGGATGAGGAGGGGGTTGAGGATGAGGAGGGAGGTTGAGGATGAGGAGGGAGGTTGAGGAGGGGGTTGAGGATGAGGAGGGAGGTTGAGGATGAGGAGGGAGGTTGAGGATGAGGAGGGAGGTTGAGGATGAGGAGGGAAGTTGAGGAGGGGGGTAGAGGATGGGGGGGTTGAGGATGAGGGGGAGGTTGAGGATGAGGAGGGAGGTTGAGGATGAGGAGTGGGGTTGAGGAGGGAGGTTGAGAATGAGGAGGGGGTTGAGAAGGGTGATAAGGGAGGGGGGGGAAGAGACACAGAGAAGGGAGAGGGGAGAAGAGACACGGGAGAGAGAGGGGTGACACAGGGGGCAGCACATTTCCCAACCTCGGCTTATACTCGAGTCACTCATTTTACCCAGTATTTTGTGGTAAAATAGGTGCCTCGGCTTATACTCGGGTCGGCTTATACTCGTGTATATACGGTAGTTTTGTTCCATATCCCTTTAATAGTTACATAGATAATCCTGCACATATATCATGGCTTTCCAGTTATAATAAAATGCTTACTGGGTTCTTGGGTCAGAAAAGAGCGAATACACTAAAATTAATCTATCTGGATTCCCAAATACAGCATATACAGAATACATTTATTGTAGAGGCTTTTATATGTTATAGATAACAAAATCATAACTATTGTCTTTCCACTTTTTAGTCACTTGCATAGTAAGTGGCAGTGTTTATTATAAATTATGCTTAGCTCTATTTCATTAGCATCATTCAATACCCCTTTCCCAAAAGCATAAATAATTTTCTTGCAAGTACCCTCAAGGATGAATATGTTCAGAATGTCTGGAGGTGGCAATGAAACATAGTACATCAGCTTGGAGCTTCCTGTATTTGTACTTATGTAATTCTATAACAGATGAGATTCATTAATTGATATCCTTCAGTAAAAAATGGCTTTATTTTTAGAATAAATTTAATCGTGCATTAACAGTAATAGTGTGCTCATCACTGGAGGATTGCTTAGATTTCCACACATTTACATTTGTTTATGCATGTAGGAAACTAGCTAAGAGGAATGTTATGAAAATGCCTAAAGTATTTGGAGACTCATTTTACTTTAATGGTTTGTATACACTTCTAATGGACAACAACGAAGCTCTGAGAGTCACAATATTAATGGAGAACTTTCCGAAACAGAAAGACAGAAAGATTTGGGAAGTTAAACACATTGTGGCAAATATTTCCTGTCCATATTATTACATATTATTTTATAATATTTAACTGGGTATTTGTAAATTACAGCCTCATTAAGTCATAATGCATGTAATTAAGCCTAGAAAGATCAAAACAACAGTGTTGTACATTTGATTGAATTATATATGGGCCCAAAAGATTGCATTACAACCCCTCTTAGTTAGTCATTAAAATTACCACATTTTACTCTACTTGGGGCTCTATTCTATTGCCCAGATCATACATTTATACACACTTAAAAAAACACTCTTAAAATTGGAACATATTCTATTAGCTACTCGCATTCCGATTACGAGTTACCTGCCCACAATCACTATGGGCCAGCCAAAGATCCAAAGTGCTAATTAGACCAGTAGGTCTTTTTTGCAAATTAAGAATGGCCCTCAACCAGAAAAAGTATCAAGTTTCTGTCAAAAATATTATGAGTACTAAATTTTACCCACAAATATTTTTTCAAGCACTTATTATAGCCATAGCAGCAATTAAACTCACTCTACTGTACGTTAAAAGCATGGGAAGAAAAATATTATAATTAATTGCAGAACAGTCTCAAACCCACAAATATGCAATTGAAAAATATTATTTTTAACTGTGATTTCTGAATAATATCGATCTGGGGACTCAAGGGGTTAATAAATCATGAAACCCACATGGACTAGAACAGATGCTTTAATGCATTTTATAGAGTGCTAGATTGCTTGATTGTGAACCTGATCAGCAAATATAACTTATTGGCTCTCATTAATTCATAGCCTCTGATTGCAGATTACGTCTAACTTCAATGTTTTACTGATGTCATGATGACTGACTCATTTACTATTGGCTGTGTCTAAGAAGTAAATCACAGGCTTGCTTAAATATTTCCAGATCATATGATCATGTCACCTGAAATCCTACTTTAAAAAAAACATGGTTTGTGTGTGGAGGCTGTAAGGCTTTAAAACTTGAGTCAATAGAATACATGTAAACATTTAGAGACAAACAACACCCACAGCCAAAATTAAGGGTTAGAGTCACTTGCAGGATCCTAATATAATAGGGTCCTTGGTTTACTACAAGCATATGTGAAAATACCTATATATTTAATATGTTATTTAATAGGCAATGCTCTACTTTCTCACTCAGGTTCTATTTAATGGGCTGTCTATATTGCTTATACAACACATTCAGGCGTTGATGCCTCCTGAACTCTATAAATTTCACAGCATTCAAACACTTTTTTTTCTCACATGCCTCTCAACTCTCTATCTCATCATGAAGAACACATCTGGTGATTCAGTGGACCTGTGAATGTAAAACAATATTGTTTCATTTGTTGTTGTTTATTTAGTAAGTACTTAATAATACAATTAGTGATTAAAGAAACTAAACTATTAAAATCTTTGTTTGAACTTTAAATCTAAGGTTTCAAACCATAGCCTTGGATTAGGGTAACATACCAAAACCCACTTACAGACAGATACAGTATGTATAATATTTTTTTTATAATATAGTCTGACACTTCAAATCTTCTTCATTTGCTTTTGAAAGTCACAGTGAATTTGGAATGAAATTACGATTTCTCCACTCCAAATTAGAAAGGCTCCAGTTCAGGTATTTTTTTCCTAGATGTATTAAATTTAGGTTAGAAATAGTATAGATCAGAGGTTCTGAAAACCTCATCCTCAAGACCCACCAGACAGGCTATGATTTAGGTCAAACACTGGGTAAACAAAACTGAGGCAACTAGTATTCAGTGAGACTGTAGAGCCTCTAGTTGCTTCCCCTGTGTATTCACACAGTGTTTGATCTAAATCATGGTCTGTCTGGCGGGTCTTGACAAGAGGTTTGGGAACCACTAGGATAGAACAATCATTACCTTATTAAACCTAATTAAACTCCAGTCATTCAAGGAATTATAGATAGCACTCACTGAAAAAAGGTGAGACAATTCAAAGCTCCATATCCCTCTGAATTTGTCATTGCCTCCACTGAAACAGATCTACCTATAATTGCTGGCCTGTTTGTAATTTCCTGGGAGGTAGTTTGAGAGCCACTGATGCACATAACACAGAGGCATTTCAAACACCAATCATTTGTTGACAGAGAAAGCGTGGTGTAAAATTATTTATTACTTATATATTGCATCTTGATTAAATAACAAAAAATATTTAATTTGAAAGACTAAAATGAATGACGCCAGAGTTCCTGAATGTCATTGCTACTTTATAAATTACAACTGCTTCTTGCCTGACTACCGCAAAAAACAGATTGTTAATAGTGGACCTTTTAATTTTGAAATGATGGAAGTATAAACCATTTGAGTAGCTCTGAAACACCCTGATAGCTTAAATATAATTGCAAGACTTTCATTTTAATATGTGTCACTGTTTATACTTAGGATTTTGATTTGTATATTAGAAGTATTAAATAAAGATGTTCTTTTTATCACAAAATACAAAGATCTTCAGTCATTAGAAATGTTCTCTATTTTCTCTCTTATAGACTGTACTGTACATCAGACGGGAACTTCCTCTGTCAGTTAAAGTTAAGTTCTTTGTTTGATGTGCTGTTTTGATTTGTAGGACACTAATAACGTTTAATTGCTTTGACAGATACATTGCCTGCACCCACGCAAGTATTTATAATAAAAATGTATTAAGATTTCCTACAGCCAGGAAGATATCAAGAGTTAAATGACTTTCCTGGGCTATATAATGCTGAACAGTGAAGCATATTTCTGGTGAAAAGGCTGCTTCATGAGTGAAAATGATTGAATGTTTGTCAAATTACAGTACATGCTTTAAAAGAAGGAAACAAATACATAATGGCAGCATGCCTCACCCACATGGGATGATTCATCTGTCAGGTTATGATTTTGTGCCTGTTGTGTCCACAAGCAGTTGAAAGACGTGATTGTCTTTCAGAAAGGAACAAGTGCATCATGGGTTTCATTTCAAATCATTTACAATTTGAAGATTTACTGATTTATCTATTGACTTGACTTTACTCTTTTAGGAAAACTGTTCTATATAAAGATAAAAAAAATTCTGTTCTTTCAATATAAGTGTTGCACAAGATTTGTCAGTTCTTAATTTGATGCATCCTCGCAAATGTTTCTCAGTTTGTAAAATATTATGCACTGGATTTGGACTACCCGTATATACTCGAGTATAAGCCGACCCGAGTATAAGCCGAGGCACCCACTTTACCACAAAATACTGGGTAAAATGAGTGACTCGAGTATAAGCCGAGGGTGGGAAATGTGCTGCCCCCTGTGTCCCTCTTGTGCCCTCTGTGTCCCCCTCTCCCTTCCCTGTGTCTCTTCTCCCCTCTCCCTTCCCTGTGTCTCTTCTCCCCTCTCCCTTTCTGTGTCTCTTCCAACCTCTCCCTTCCCTGTGTCTCTTCCCCCCCTCCCTTATCACCCTCCTCAACCCCACTCCTCAACCTCCCTCCTCATCCTCAACCTCCCTCCTCATCCTCAACCTCCCTCCTTAGCCTCCCTCCTCATCCTCAACCCCCTCCTCAACCTCCCTCCTCAACCCCCCATCCTCAATCTTCCTCCTCAACCCCCATCCTCATCCTCTTTCCTCAACCACCCCATTCTCAACCACCCACATCCTCAACCCCCCATCCTCATCCTCTCTCCTCAACCCCCTATCCTCAACCCCTCTTCCTCATCCTCAACCTCCCTCTTAAACCTCAACCCCCTCCTCAACCTCCCTCCTCATCCTCAACCCCCTCCTCAACCCCCTCCTCAACCCCCCATCCTCATCCTCAACCCCCTCCTCAACCTCAACCCCCCTCCTCATCCTCAACCCCCCCTCCTCATCCTCAACCTCCCTCCTCATCCTCAACCTCCCTCCTCAACCCCCTCCTTAACCTCCCTCCTCAACCCCCCATCCTCAACCCCCTCCTCAACCCCCCATCCTCATCCTTAACCCCCTCCTCAGCCTCAACCCTCCTCAACCCCAACCCCCCTCCTCAACCCCCCTCCTCAACCTCCATCATCAACCCACCATCCTCAACCACCCCATCCTCATCCTCTCTCCTCAACTCCCCATCCTCAACCCCCGTCCTCAACCCCTCCTCCTCATCCTCAACCTCCCTCCTCATCCTCAACCCCCTCCTCAATCTCGCTCCTCAACCCCCCACCCTCAATCCCCCTCCTCAACCCCCCATCCTCATCCTCTCTCCTCAACCCTCCATCCTCAGCCCCCCATCCTCAATCCCCCTCCTCAATCCCCCATCCTCATCCTCTCTCCTCAACCCCCCCATCCTCTACCATCCTCAACCCCCATCCTCAACCCTCCCATCCTCATCCTCTCTCCTCAACCCCCCATCCTCAACCCCCTCCTCAACCCCTCCTCCTCAACCTCCCTCCTCATCCTCAACCCCCTCCTCAAACTCCCTCCTCATCCTCAACCCCCTCCTCAACCCCCTCCTCAACCCCCCCATCCTCATCCTCAACCCCCCTCCTCAACCTTAACCTCCCTCCTCAACCCCATCCTCAACCTCCCTCCTCAACCCCCCCATCCTCAACCCCCTCCTCAACCCCCCATCCTCATCCTCAACCCCCTCCTCAACCCCCTTCTCAGCCTCAACCCTACTCAACCTCAACCCCCCCTCAACCCCAACCCCCCCCCCCCTCAACCTCCCTCCTTAACCCCCCCATCCTCAACTCCCCATCCTCATCCTCTCTCCTCAACCCCCCTCCTCATCCTCAACCTCCCTCCTCATCTTCAACCCCCTTCTCAACTTCCCTCCTCAACCTCAACCCCCCCTCAACCCCAACCCCCCCTCCTCAACCTCCCTCCTTAACCCCCCATCCTCAACCCCCCATCCTCTCTCCTCAACCCTCCATCCTCAGCCCCCCATCCTCAATCCCCCTCCTCAACCCCCATCCTCATCCTCTCTCCTCAACCCCCCATCCTCTACCATCCTCAACCCCCATCCTCAACCCTCCCATCCTCATCCTCTCTCCTCAACCCCCCATCCTCAACCCCCCTCCTCAACCCCTCCTCCTCATCCTCAACCTCCCTCCTCATCCTCAACCCCCTCCTCAAACTCCCTCCTCATCCTCAACCCCCTCCTCAACCCCCCATCCTCATCCTCAACCCCCCTCCTCAACCTCAACCTCCCTCCTCAACCCCCTCCTCAACCCCCCATCCTCATCCTCAACCCCCCGCCTCAACCTCAACCCCCCTCCTCATCCTCAACCTCCCTCCTCAACCCCATCCTCAACCTTCCTCCTCAACCCCCCCATCCTCAACCCCCTCCTCAACCCCCCATCCTCATCCTCAACCCCCTCCTCAACCCCCTTCTCAGCCTCAACCCTCCTCAACCTCAACCCCCCCTCAACCCCAACCCCCCCTCCTCAACCTACCTCCTTAACCCCCCCATCCTCAACTCCCCATCCTCATCCTCTCTCCTCAACCCCCCTCCTCATCCTCAACCTCCCTCCTCATCTTCAACCCCCCCATCCTCAACCCTCTCCTCAACCTTCCTCCTCAACCCCCATCCTCAACCCCCTCCTCAACCCCCCATCCTCAACTCCCCATCCTCATCCTCTCTCCTCAACCCCCCTCCTCATCCTCAACCTCCCTCCTCATCTTCAACCCCCCCATCCTCAACCCTCTCCTCAACCTTCCTCCTCAACCCCCATCCTCAACCCCCTCCTCAACCCCCCATCCTCATCCTCAACCCCCCGCCTCAACCTCAACCCCCCTCCTCATCCTCAACCTCCCTCCTCAACCCCATCCTCAACCTTCCTCCTCAACCCCCCCATCCTCAACCCCCTCCTCAACCCCCCATCCTCATCCTCAACCCCCTCCTCAACCCCCTTCTCAGCCTCAACCCTCCTCAACCTCAACCCCCCCTCAACCCCAACCCCCCCTCCTCAACCTACCTCCTTAACCCCCCCATCCTCAACTCCCCATCCTCATCCTCTCTCCTCAACCCCCCTCCTCATCCTCAACCTCCCTCCTCATCTTCAACCCCCCCATCCTCAACCCTCTCCTCAACCTTCCTCCTCAACCCCCATCCTCAACCCCCTCCTCAACCCCCCATCCTCATCCTCAACCCCCCGCCTCAACCTCAACCCCCCTCCTCATCCTCAACCTCCCTCCTCAACCCCATCCTCAACCTTCCTCCTCAACCCCCCCATCCTCAACCCCCTCCTCAACCCCCCATCCTCATCCTCAACCCCCTCCTCAACCCCCTTCTCAGCCTCAACCCTCCTCAACCTCAACCCCCCCTCAACCCCAACCCCCCCTCCTCAACCTACCTCCTTAACCCCCCCCATCCTCAACTCCCCATCCTCATCCTCTCTCCTCAACCCCCCTCCTCATCCTCAACCTCCCTCCTCATCTTCAACCCCCCCATCCTCAACCCTCTCCTCAACCTTCCTCCTCAACCCCCATCCTCAACCCCCTCCTCAACCCCCCATCCTCATCCTCAACCCCCCATCCTCATCCTCCCTCCTCAACCTCAACCCCCCTCAACTCCCCTCCTCAACCTCAATCCCCCTCAACCCCAACCCACCTCCTCAACCTCCCTCAACCCCCCCAACCCCCATCCTCCACCTAAACCCTCCTAAATACCTCACACCTCTCCCCTCACTTACCTGCCCTCAACCCCCTCCTCAACCCCCCATCCTCATCCTCCCTCCTCAACCTCAACCCCCCTCAACTCCCCTCCTCAACCTCAATCCCCCTCAACCCCAACCCACCTCCTCAACCTCCCTCAACCCCCCCAACCCCCATCCTCCACCTAAACCCTCCTAAATACCTCACACCTCTCCCCTCACTTACCTGCTTGTGCTCCGGCCTCTGCTCCTGTGCCAGCACCCGGTATATGCTAATGACGCGGCGTGCATGTGACGTCACATGTGCGCCGGCGCCGGGTCAAGGAGCGGAGGCCGGAGCACAAGCAGGTAAGTGAGGGGAGAGGGGGGAGGTATTTAGGAGGGTTTAGGTGGAGGAGGGGGGTTTATGCTTCAAAGGGGGGTTTAGGTTGAGGAGGGGGGTTTAGGTTGAGGAGGCGGAGGGAAAGAGACAAGGGGTAGAGAGACACACGGGGGGTTTAGAGACACACGGGGGGATTAGAGACACACAGGGGGGTAGAGACACACTGGGGGGGGGGATTACAGACACACGGGGGGGGGGGAGTGACTGGAGTATAAGCCAAGGGGGCCCTTTTTTGCCTTAAAAAAAGGGCTGGAAAACTCGGCTTATACTTTAGTATATACGGTATTTTATAACTGAAAAGTTAATGCTGTTTGATGATCATCTTCTATGAAATCAGTATTTGAAGTCTACATATGAAATAGTACACATTACTTTTTGGTTACAAGGCATAGAATAATAGATTTTTGGGGATCTTTGGAGCTTAGAAACTAAACAACTTAACAAAATTAGAGCGTATATAGAATTTTATTTCTCACTATAACTCTCACTGATGCATTATACAGCATGTAGCATTTGAGTGACCTCTATAAACTCTTTTGCAGACTTTTATACAAATACATTCTTTTAACATTTATATAAGGCATGTATTCCTTCCTCACTGTACCTAAGGAAATAAATTGACATCCGTAACATGGTCCAAGAAAGGCAAAATATGTTAAATGTACTGTTTATTTCACATGGACTTCACCACAATTCTTTAATGGATCAAGGTCTATTCATCACAATATTTCTCCTTTATGAAGTGCACAGCTGAGAAAAAACGTGGTTGCTGTCTACACATGTTTTCTCTCCCTTTACAGATACTGTTAGATAGTTGACTATTGTAAATTTCCTCCATATGTACATTTACAATAACAGATGTAGCTTAAGATACACTGTAGAGCCAAATTGTCTATGATGTACTCCATAAAGCATGTTTTAAAAATACAATTTGTTTTTGCTTGAAAAAATAGTCTGAACGACAAAAAACTAACATTAAAGCAACACAAATCATTGTTTGATCTCTGTCAGTGGTCATTATATATTTTTGTTTTCTAAGGACGTTTAGCATTCATGTGTACTGATATTTATGATCTTTACCAGATTTAGGAATGTGGGTTAAGAAGAATGGAAAACAACTCAAATTCACCTATACCTGCCAAACCCCAGTCCGTAAGGGTCAATTTACTACTGCATTTATAGGATATTTTGTTTGAAAGCAAATATGTCAAACAGTGGATAGCTTATTTTGACTGAAAAAGCAAGTTTCTTCTGAAAAGATTTTCTTTTATATTAAAACTCAAGCTTAGAGAAGATTATCTATGTAAAACTAATGGAACTTTGTTATTTTGCCAGTTATCCATGTTTTGTGATGAGTAGAAGATACCATTTTCACTGATACTGAGGTCTGTGACTTGATTGGGTCAAACAAAACAACTAAGTCAGAGGTGCTCATCAGAGAACGAACTAACCTAAATAGGTTAGTTCTATGGACATGATAACCCACTCTGAGAGCAACCTCTTGAAATATCCTGTAGTATATCAGTCTGGTCCTACTCAAAAGAGTGACCCAGTCCCGATATACCAGGCAAATCTACCCTGAACAGGAGAAAAAGCAAACTACAGACGCGTTTTGGCCTTTATGGGCCTCATCAGTGAGGTGCAGTTGAACTCCCTAAGGCACAGTGAGCAAGGGGTCTGGGGTCCCCTATCACCCTTAGGGAGACTAAACCCTAAGGGTAATTTGCATAAACAAAACAACTAAGCCAGAGGTGCTCATCAGAGAACAATTGGATCAAAGACTCAAGAGCTACATAAAAAAGAGCTGCCACTGAGTTCTAGGCTGTGACGGTTATAGTCATAATATGTGTTCCTCATCAGCTAACAACACAGAACATAAAAGTCTTGCAGCAATAAAAGGCAAGTGCTCTACCGATAGCCCTAAACTATAAATAATTAGACTTATTTCAACGCAAAATAAGGCTTCCAGGATCTCCAAATCCATAATGCATAAACACAAGTTAAATGGAGGTCTCTCGTGCCCATCTTTAAATTATATTATAAGGCGGCACAATTGTCATTTATTACCATAGCTCACTCTTCAGCTCATCAACTTTTATGGCTGTTCACAGAAAATTTTAGGATATCTCCATGTTCCTGGGACACAATTGCTTGGCTTCCCAACCAATTATCTGTGTTAGGTAATCTAGCCATCCCCTACACTAGACTTTCTCTCACTCACTGGACTTGGGCTAAATAAAAATGGGGCTTATCATCTAATATATCTAAGCTTACCCCAATTGTCCCTCACCCACAATTGTCTTTGACTCTTTCTGCTGCCTCCTTGGCATGGTGGAGTTCATGGGGCCTCACAAATTTGGCCCATGGTACAAAAAGTAATCTAGTTCTCACGTATACTCAAGTTAGAGACCTTCACAATTTACCTTTGCAGGAACACTGCAAGTGTAAACATTTTATTGAAACCACAGAATGTCTATTGGTAAAACGTAAAGCTAATTGGTTCACTAACATTTGTTGTAAAGCCCCACTTTCCAAAAGTATTGTAAGTCTTTTAAAAAATACCTTTAATGAGAGCCCTCCAACTCAAAAGATGAAATATATAAATCGTTGGAGATAAGGATTTCTGGCGAAGCTCATGGGAGAGCCTTACCAAAGGTTCATTAAATAGTAGCATCTTAGAGACCTCTATGAAGATTCTCCACAGAATATATATAACCCCTGACAAACTACACAGATGGGGAACAATTTCAGACCCCAATTTTTTCAGAGACTGCTGGGAACTGGGATCTTTCTTCCATGTATGGTGGACTTGTCCTCAAATTAAACAGCTATGGATTGAAGTTTTTCAGTTGGCTTCTGATACATTTAATACCCAATTACACGCAATCCCAGAAATGTGCCCACTTGGTCACCCAACAATCTCCCCCTTTCCATCTCAGAATAAAGTTTTACAATTCTTGATGCTGGCGACCAAGAGTCACATTGCTTAAAATTGGAAATTAAGCACCCTCAGTCTGCAAGCTGTTAAAAAATAAACCTAACTACATTCTCATTAATGAAAGGATGTCCCACATTCTAGAAGACACTTTTTCACATTTCACGATTACCTGGAGTCCATGGCTAGCCTCACATTATAGTATATCTCTAATATAAATGAGAATATCTTATCAGGGTCTGGATTTTCTTGTGGAGGAGTGGATGCTAGAGCCTGTAGTAGGAGGTAGGTACTGCTTTCTTAAATGCAAATCTGCTCTGACTTTACACAGAGAGACTAACCTGTTGTGACGCTTCCACGCTACCCTTTCTAGTTTAGTTCTATAGCTGACTGTTATGTATAATTGAAACATCAAAAAGATAAAAGAAAAAATGATAAACACTGGTAAAGACTTGTGAGACTGGTCTATTTTAACGCATAAGGGGGAACATCAACAGGTCTGTTACGGAGCTGGAACACGCAGTCCAATATCTCCGCTGGTATACGGTAGAATATCCAAGAAGCACTACAAGGTCCATCTGAAAATCCTTTATACCTATTTGGATATATGTGGAATAATACTACCAGGCATTGTTGAATGTATATGTTTAGCTTGAATTTTCTTCTCCCCAATATGATGTCAAATGTTGACCTTATATGTCTTTGCTAAATAAATAAATGCTAAAGTTTTTACATATGGTGTGGTTATTTGAACTTCTATAAGGGATCTCTTTCATATAAGTGGTACTAATGTTTATGGGAAATTTCTCCTTTAATGTAGTAATGTACTTTAATATACTTAATGAAGGAATATTCTGAAAATAGGGAGACAGGAGATCATCAATCCATATTTAACCAATTGCCTAGAAGGTTAATGTAACTGAAATATACATGTACAAAGTAAAAGTTAAGAAAATATAAAACAATAACTAAGCAAACTAAAATAATAAATGTGCAGAAATTTAGAGTTTATTAGAGATGTTTTTGTATTTTACAGTACTTTATATTTGACACTAAGTGCACATATTTAAATTGTTTTGCTGTTCTCTGATTTCCATACAAAAGTCATAAACATGAGAAAATTACTACAATTTTATGGCAAAATTAGAAAAGAATGAGCAAAGTAAACATGTCCCAAAGGAGCTGGTGTTGTTAGGTGTGTGTTACTACCTCTAATAAGCACATTGATCATTTCAACCTTCCCAGACCTAATCAAAAATCGATTTAAAAAAAAATCTAATTATATAAAATCCTGATCTTCCATAATATGGCTGAAATTATTTTTAAGTAATTATGCTTGGGAGAATCAGATCCTCATCTACTTATCCACATCTAGGGTAAAGGAAAAAGCACCTAAGGGTAGATTTTCTACAAATTACATAGTAGTCAATAAAATATGTATGGGTCATCTATGGAATGCCTGTGGGAAAATCATTCTCTTAGCCGAGACCAATGTTCAAAAGTTTATGCAGTCATAACTAGAGTAATTTTTGCTAAAAGTACAACATTATTTAAATGAAATATTTTAATATATTGAAGTGATAATAATTTATAATGCTAGTTTCCTCTTTTTTGACACTTTAAACAAAATGGATATTGTTGTTATATATTTGACAATCAAATCATGTTCTCTAATGGACGCCACTTCTAGGGCACTGCCATATTGTTTCTTCCTCCCATCCCTCAGAGAGTGTCATAGGGTGATGTAGTCAGCAAGTTGTTAATCTTAACACTTCATCTTGTAATGCTTACAACACAATAAGCAGCTTCCTATTGGTCTATGTAGTCATGTGATATGGATTCTAATGTAGGAGTTAGTAGGTGAAAAGGCATGACGAGTGGTGAAAACAAGTAGTATCAAACTCCCATAAGGATTAATGCAAATTGGTTTTAGCAAGCGTGACGAGTACCTCGTAGCCCAACGAGTACCAAGGTTTTTGCCCATCAAGATGTATTGAATAAAAAAATCAATGAGTTTGGAGGTAGTCAAGTACTGAGCATCCATTTATATATATATATATATATATATATATATATATATATATATATATATATATAAAGTTATAAATTCCTCATATATTGCTAAACAGTCATGCCCCACATCACAGTTACTTCTCCTACTATCCCCTTGCTATCTCAAAAATCTAAAATCTAGGTTTATAAGTATTTATGGATATCATAAAGTATTAAATATAGTATTAAAGTATTAAAAATACAGAAATACAAATACAAATAGACATTTGTGTGCCTATGCAACCATTGTTCTATGGCACTGCAGTGGCATCCTCAGGTAGCCTGCTCCTGGAAATGAGCTGCTCTAAGCCTTTGGCTCATGAGCCTAGGGCTGAAGTTACCAATGATCCGGGACACAATTTTATATAAGATATTGCAATTCAGGTGATAATTGTATCAGTAGTTTTTATTTTATTTTTTTGTTACAGTCAACTCTACAGTATGTCTGGATTATGAGCTGACAAAAGCAGGGCCCTTACAGCCTTCCATACTGGTAGACCGACATCTCTATAGGACTGCATAAAATGTTGGTGCTTTACTACTACTAGGTAATAATTATAATAATAGCATTGATAAATAATTTCCAAAGGTCAAATTCACATGTTTGGTCTTGCTGGCTAAATGTAGAACATTTGTGTCATTTGTGGTAGGTTTTTCTTTAAGAAAACTAGTTAATTGCAGTTCATAGACCAATAGATTGTTAATATATTAGCATAAGTAAAAACATTTCAGTGACACTATTATACTATTATATAGTAGGTACATCAATAGTTTCAAAACTTCAGTCTCCAACCCACCCTTATTTATGACAAACATCCCCTACTTATGCCTAGGCGCAATAGTCTCCTTGTGTTTGGATTCTCATGCCCTACAACTTTGAGTCCCAGCTTTTGTGTTCTACATACCCATTGTGATGGTGTGTCACCAGAGGGCAGTAGAGAGCCCTTCAAGAATTCTCCCCAGGAGTGAAAGGGTTAAGAAGATCCTTAAAAAGCTTGGCTGTGGCTGCAATCAAGACCAGCGGTTGCTGTCTCCAGGTGGAAAGCTGTTTGACAGTGCTGGAGTGTTGAAGTGTGCAGGGCCGAAGTCAGAGGCCGCACTGAAAGCTAATGGAACAAAGCCAGAAGCTTTGAAGAGAAAGTACGCAGATAAGAGGAACAGAAAGTCCCTCAAGGTGATGAACGAAGGAGGGATCTGCTTTGGAAAGAGAGGCCAGAGATACAGAGCCTAAGAGAGGTGAGAGGAAAAGACACCTCTGCTACCGTTGTATGGACTGTATGTTTGCACGCCTACAAAGGGAAAGTAAGGGAAACTACAGTTCAGTTATGCAGGGCTTCAATGAGAAGCTAGAGTTTTGTTTCTGTCTTCAGTTTTATGTTGTATGCTGTTAAAACAACCAGTAAAGTGTGGTTAAATATTTAAAGAGCTCCTGCGTCCTCCATTTTATTGAAAAACCAGGCACGGATCCTGAGAGTGACAGTGAATCTGTCACATTTATGGTGGCAGTGGTGGGATAGAAAATTGTCTGTGTTTAAGAAGACAGCCCACAGTACAGTACAATAATGGAGTAACTATTGAAAGCCCTGGCAGATGCCACTACATGCCAGAAAGTGGGCGGAGCTTGTCAGCAAGAAAGCCAGCAGAAAGGGCTGAAAGAAATGGCAGAAGACAGAGCCCTTGCTGCAAATGATGCTCGACTAAGATGCTGCTGCATGTCTGAGAGAGGCCACAGAGAAATGGCAGAGACAAGCAGAAGAGGACATAATCCGCATGCGTGAGGCCACAGAGAAATGGCAGATACAAGTGTGTAGCGGAACCCATCACTGTTTTACCCTGTTTTATGATTATTATGGTTAAAATATGATCCTACTATATGTATGTTGGTTGATGCTCTGCAGAATATTGTCCCAGACATTTGCAGCTACTTGGCATGGGAGATAATCCTGTTACAGCGACTCCGCATAAGATAAAGGAAGTCTATTGTATACAGTGTTTTCATTCTCAGATAAGAACAAAGAAGTGTAATTGAATCAATGTCTGATTGTATCAAAGTTGCCAGGGAGCCCCGGAGAGGTGTGACCCACCTATTGTTCTCTTTATGGGTATTGTGCGGCCAAATATGGGCATGTGTATTGCCTGTGGGAAGAGATGGGTATAAATATTTCTGCAATAACAAAATAAAGTCAGTATTCATTTGACTCCCAAATTGTGTGTCGTCCAATATGGGAGGTCGGGAATGGTGAAACTGTAGTGCCTCTTGGATATTTTACCGTATACCAGCGGAGATATCGGACTGCGTGTTCCAGCTCCGTTACATTTGGTGGCAAGTGTCGGAATTGTTCCCACGGTCAGAAGGACAGCTACAGGAGACACCATTCCGTGGAGTACAAATTGAGGGCAACGCTAGTATCAGTACCGCGCCCCTGGCTACAGCAGGATGGAACCGGCTAGTTTTCAGACAGCGTTCCATCATGAGGAGGAGGAGGAACAGAAAGGAACTC